>JAWWEU010000037.1:12683590-12704973 GCA_035583155.1 Acropternis orthonyx | reverse complement strand
GGATGCAGGGTCGGTGTCGGTGCGGAGCAGGGTGTGCTGGAGCCGGTGCGGGATGCAGGGTCGGTGTCGGTGCGGAGCAGGGTGTGCTGGAGCCGGTGCGGGATGCAGGGTCGGTGTCGGTGCGGAGCAGGGTGTGCTGGAGCCGGTGCGGGATGCAGGGTCGGTGTCGGTGCGGAGCAGGGTGTGCTGGAGCCGGTGCGGGATGCAGGGTCGGTGTCGGTGCGGAGGGGGGTGCGCCGCAGCCGGCGCGCTGCGGGTTGGTGCGTGGGAACCTTTCCCTTGTGCAGTGCGGTCCGGAGAGCGCGAGACAGCCTGGATGGAGCACTGGAGGTGACGGTGCCGCCGCTGCAGCTCCGAACAGTCTCGGGACGTTACTCTGGGCAAATCCGGGTTTGATGTATTCCACCCTTGGGGTGTTTCTCTACTGCTGGAACGAAACGTGCCTGGAATGAGCGGATTCCCACCCCTGATTAGTGAGAGCTCTTTGCATCTCTGGAATTGGCTGGGCACCCAGTGCTGGGCTGAGCATTGCCCTGGGCACCAGCCCTTCCTTCCATCTCTCCTGCCTCTACTTGCAGCACCAGTTACTCCTTTCATAAGTAGGTGAACAGACTACCAGTCTCATGTGTACTCTGGTGAGATGCTTTCCCAACTGGAAACAGGACAAATGATGTACAGTAGCACTCCTAAGGAGCCTTGGGCATGGAGCAGGCTCTGAGTCCTCTCTCCTAGACCGAAAACCTTAAGACTTGCTTCTCTGAAGACCTGTCATATCCACAAGAGAGGTCCTGAGGCTGAAGGGGCTTTTTTCCCCCACAGCGCGGGTCTGTGGATGGAGTTGTTGGTCTATTCAAGTAACTGCTGCACAGTTTCATGAACCAACACTCCTGTTGTCCCTGCTGCCAGAAGCCCAGTTATCCTGCTGTAATGTAGAGCCCATTTAGCCAAACCTTTTTCTCTCTATCCAGAGAAGATGTGCTCCCTGCCTGGGCCTTTCTCCAAACTTCCACCTACCCAGGTCAGCCCCTGAAAATGGGCTTCTGATGAAAGAGGTGAACAAACATCTCCTAGCCAATGGCTGTCATTGCATATAATGAAAAGTCTCTGCTGAAAATGACCTACTTAAACATACCCCCTGGAAGTGCTGCTGTCAGGGCAGAGCCAAACAGTCCTGTGGATTAAAAAGTAGAAAAGTCTTTGTTCAGTTTCATGGACATCGGGAGCTGATACCTGCAAAGAAAAGGCTGGATGGCCCCTGCAGAACAAAAATGACATTTTTTTTTTTTTTTTTGTGCAAAAACCTTTCTGCCCTCTTTTTAGCTAATCCTGCTTCTCCAACCTAATTAGCTAAATCCTAGTAATTTGTAACAGGAACAGAAGATTGAGGAAAAGACCAACCCTTATTTCTCCTCCTTTCACCTCAAACCCTGATCTCCACATCTTCAACATGACCCAAAGTGGCCCCAAGCTTTTATTTTTTCCATTTCACATTAAGCCTAATAACTGAGTGATGATGAGTGGTGACAAATATCCAGGGCCTTACTGACCCTCCTGGGTTAGCCCTTCAGAGCAGTGTGGGTGAGCAAAGCTTGAAGGGCTGGGGTTGGGCAGGTGAAGACTCGTTTGCCCATCCTTTACCCTTGCCTTCCTGAGAAGCAGGATTTGGGCACTGTGGTGGAGCTGCTGCTCTGCTCATCCTGTCTGGAGCTGATGGGCAGTAACCAGTTCCTTTCAGTTCCTCAGGAACAAAGATCATCCTGGTCAGGAGGGGTCAAACATCTCAGTGACACTTTATAACCTGTCTAAGTTGACAAATATTCTATTTTTATTTCAGGCTTATGACCATGTTTGTTTTAACCTACAAGAAGCTTAATTCTAAGGCTACCCTATTAGGAGGAAATTATTTAGCAGCACCTGTGGAGTACCTGCTGTGCCCAGATGGGAGAGGGCTGGCAAAGGCAGCCTTGAGCTGGGTACATATTACATAAATAAATGCATATGCAACAGGTGATTCAGGGAGTGGGAGAAAGAACAAACAAGTAAAGGAAGCCAGATGCTCCTGATCGTACATTACTGGGCACTTGGGAATCAGGACTGTAAAGCAGGCTAAATAAAACTTTGTCCTATCACTGCTTCTTTGCCATGAAATCCTTGAGGCTGGCAGGATGGAGGCCCCTGGCCAGCAGCGTGTGGGCATGGAAGTGAAGGTGGGAAGGGTTTGCTAGGTTAGGTGGGTTGCACTGCACCGAGGAGGTGTCCACTCAGTGGTAAGGGTTTGAGTGAGGGGCGTGAATATCCCTGCTGCTCGTGGGCAGCCCAGCCTTGCCATGAAATGGCTGAAGAAAAATGGGATGTTGTGGGGAGGCCTTTGGCAGCTTTCCATCTCAATCCCCTGTGTCAGCAAATTATGTGCCCAGTCAGATTGAGTTGCTCCAGTGCAGGAGAGCTGTTGTGGGGTTGCTGAGCTGCACTGTGATAAAGCCCATGTGCCTTCATCAGTTAGTGGATCAACCCCACTTCCATAAACTGGCTGGATTACCTAATCAGGGCAAGGATTTGTGCCTGCAAAAGCAAAGATTACACACCCAAAGTACATGTTCAAGAAGGAACAAGCTGTTGCCCCTAATGCAGACCCGCCTGGAGGCAAAGAGAGTGAAAGCAGATGTACCCAGATGACAGTTCCTGAGCTGAGGAGGGCTTAAGTTGTCTTTGAGGTCCTCCAGGCATTTCCCAGCAAACAGTACAGTGGTATGGAAACAGTTATGTGTTGTCTTTGATCTGCTTCATGATCACCTATGAGTTGATGGCAGCTGAGAGGAAGCAGAGGTGTCCTGTGCTGTGCTGTCGGGACCCATCTGGGTTGCCATCCTAATTCTCCCTCTGCTTTTTGGGAATCTAGTGGGCTCTCCCTGCTGGTAACCCAACAGTTGTGAGGATAGTTGTGCCCCTTCTCCCAGCTCTTGCCTGCTCCTGGCTGTGTGGAGCTGCCAAAGCCATGAGCCAAGGCCTTTGGGACAGGGTTGTTTCTGCCAAGCAAGTGAAACATGCAGAGCTGTGAATAAGTCAGTGCTGGTTTGTCTAGTGCAGAGTGAGTCTCCAGGACATCAAAATAACTCTAAAATCCTGTGGGTAGGATCTGGAAAGTGGAGCCTGAATAAATAAGCCAACAGGCATCCTGTGGCATACACTTGATGTTTCTTCATACGTAACAGTTCTCAGTTTAGATCTAGCTCAGTGTCAGTCTTCATAACATGCCTGGATCCTTCAAAGAGCATCTGCTGGAACTGCCACCTTCAACTGGGCCTTACATGGAGCCGAGGGTGGATGTGCTCATCTGCAGCCACAGAGCCCCAAAGTTCTCTCCTTACTCCATTTTTTATCTTTTATTTTTTTCCCCCCCCTTACAGAATGTCAGGATTGACCCCAGCAGCATCTCCTTCAACATGTGGAAAAACATTCCCGTTCCTTTCTACTTGTCTGTGCACTTCTTTGAAGTGCTGAACCCCAAGCAGGTGCTCCAGGGAGCGAAGCCGGTGTTGATCCAGCGTGGACCCTACGTGTACAGGTCAGGTACCATTTGTGGTGCAGCTCAGCTTGAGCCCAGTCTCTGTGCTGCCTGCCAGGCTGCCAGCTGACTCCTCTGGCAGGAGGGCATGGCATTGCATGCTTGGTGTGAGTCCTGTGGCACAGGGTATTAAAGTGACCCAAATGTGCTCTGATCTTGCTGAAGTTGCAAGTAGGACCTCTGGCCACTGGGGTGGTAAGACCAATCTCTCCTTCATTGTGTTGTGGAGCTCAGTCCTGTGCTGGGCCCTGTTGAACAGCCAGAACTGGGCTGATATGGTCCAAACATAGGCATAAGGGATGTTGGTGGGTGAACTTCATCTTCAGAGTGCTCTTGTTTACCCTCACTGTGCATTTAAGAGTCCACCTCTAGAACTGGAGTCCCTTCAATATCAAATTTCATGGGTCCTTATCTAACGTGAGACCCAGAGCCTGCTTAACTTGAGCACTCTGATCCTGAGAACTAATATGTACCACTAAAACTTGGTCAGACTCACCTCCAGCAGGGCTGGGTCTATTTGGCTGAGGATGGTGGCTGAAGCCCCAGATGCTTCTCCGTGCCTGAAACATGAATTGATGGTTGATGTTGAGTTGTGACTGTGAATTTACATATAAGTAGTCATATTTAACACATTAGTGCCTGCTCTAATGTGGCAAGGTTAAGTCATCAGGCTAAGCAAGTTCATGTGGGAAGATTACTGGTTAATCCAAAGCTGTTTGAGCAGTACTGGGGGGGAAACCTGGCAGTATGTATGTGCCCTTGTTTCCGCTGGGCTTGCCAGGTCACACCATGTGGGTTCTGTATGTTGTGATCACATCAGTCACTTGGCTTGGGGAAAAGGCTTCACTTACTGTAAATAAGAATAAACAAAGGGACAAAGCTTATTAGTGTCCTTGTGTTCCCAGTGAGCAAGATTAGTGCCTTTCCCTAATGTGGGTTGTAAAACAGAGGCTCCACAGTGAAGGACTTTGTTTTTGCTGGTGGGTTGAGCTTCAGTTCCTTCAGGAGCTGTAACAGGCTCATAGTGTTGGAGAAAACCCCATGCTATTGCAGAGCATTGCAGCCTCCATGAGACTGGGCTGCCCCTGTGGTGTGGGGTGAAGTCCAGCAGCACCGGACAGTGTGCAGGAGATGGATGGCCTGAAGCCCTGAAGAGCAGGAGGGCCAGGATGCTGTGCCCTGAACACAGGAGCCATCAGAGAGCTCGGAAGCAAATCAGTGTGGGCTCACGGGTGGGTCCTGTGGCATCTTGGCTGGTCCTCTCCTGTTCACAACTTGTTTTGGCCTGTGGGTTGGTGTGGCTCTGATTGTCTGGGCAACTCTGATGTGGCTGGGCTTTCCAATGGCTGTAAGCAAAGTGACAAGGGAGATTTATGTTTTTTTTTATCTCAAATTTCTCATCAGGTGGGTGTTGAGTTGGGAAAGAACACTCTGTGTCTGCAAGAATCCAGTCTGTTGGGGACACCTCGCTGCTGGGCTACCATCCCTCCTGCTGGACCCTAACCCTGGTTGGGGTGTGAGGCTGACACCTGTCCCCTGGCACGCTGCCTCCCCAGCTGCCCCATGGCTTCTCACTGGATTTCAGTCTCCTCCACAAGCCTAGGCTGGTGCAGCCCATCCTTGCTCCACAGGTGCTCTGCCTGGGAGAAGGTTCCCATGATTTCTTCCATCTCTTTGCAGGGAGTACAGGTATAAAACAAATATTACTTTCCATGACAATGACACTGTTTCCTTCCTGGAGTACCGGAACCTTTTCTTCCAGCCAGATATGTCCAACGGCACCGAAGAAGACTACATCGTTGTGCCAAACATTTTGTTGATGGTGAGTGCTTGTTCCCTGGATGGGTTCCAGCTTCTGAGCTTGCAGGGAGGGTGGTGAAGCCCAATGCTAAATCAAAGCTTACTTTCTCATAGGGCTTAAGGATAATCAAGCAATAAGGTGTTAAGCTTTTACAAAATGCAATTTTCTTCTTTGTGGGTATTAGTTGTCGTGTTGGGCTGCTACTCTTCCAAAACCAGTGTGTGCATGTTCCAAAACCAGAGGGGCTGGCAGATCAGCTGGGCTTGAGTCTGCAACCTCACCTGAGCATCCTCTGGGGAAATGAAACCTGTGTGAGCCCTCAACTGCTTTCTTCCTAACCTGGGAATAAAAGAACCTCAGTCTGCCCAGAGGATTTCTCTGGGGAAACAGGTCTTGCTGACCACCAAAGATGAGGCTTGTCTGGTAAAGCTGGGGCTGTCATTGCAGAGGTTTGTTTTCTTTCCCAGGGAGCAGCTGTAATGATGGAAGAACTGCCAGATATTGTGAAGTTTTTCCTGAGTGGAGCCCTGGTTAGCCTGAAACAGAAGGCGTTCATGAACCGGACGGTGGGGGAAATCATGTGGGGTTATGAAGACCCTCTTATAGACACAATAAATAAATATGTTCCTGGACTGATCCCTTTCAAGGGGAAGTTTGGCTTATTTGTAGAGGTGAGTAAAGTGTTGGTTGGAAATGCTGAAATCACAGGTCTTGGGGATAGCTCAGACACTCAGCTGAAATAAGTAGAAGTTCATTAGCTGGAGTGTGTGAAGCACCCCTGGAGCTGGTGAGGCACACAAAGTCAGTGAAGTGTTGCAGTCTTGTTGTGTGTAGTGGATTAAGAAGCCATTTCTTCTCTCTGCAGTTTAACAACTCCAACTCAGGACTGTTCACAGTGAACACGGGCATGAAGGACATCAGTCAAGTTCACATGGTGGATTCATGGAATGGGCTAAAGAAGGTAAGTGCCAGGCAGCAAACCTTTAATACAGGAGCAGTGCCTGAAGCTAAAGCAATAAAATTCTGGGTGCTCTTACCTCTGGGTAATAGGTTTGAAGACAAGTTTCTACAGGACTTAAAATGCTGCAACTTCTGTTCTAGAAAATTGCCAAGATGCAGCCATGTGGCAAGTGGCTTGTCAGGAAGGATTAAATTCAGTTCCTCATGGGAGTCACTTGGACTCCCTTGAAATGTTATTGAAGCTGGTTGCCTCTAATGGTTGAAGTCTCAGGGTCCTGTGGCTCGTGTTTAAATACCCTTGTTATATTGTTGTGGAATACCACTCCTAACTAAAATGAACTGAATCTGCAGATCACCCACTGTGGGTGGTGGATCTTTTCCATTACTTGGGCAGATGTTTGACTCACTGAGTCACTGAGGTTGGAAAAGACCTTTAAGATGGGAAAGATCTTTGTTCTTTGGTGTTGCGATCTCAAGCTGCTATGGAAGCAGTGCAGGGTGGTGGATGTCCCATGTGGGGGTGGAAGCCAACTCCAGCAAGCTTGTCTCTTCTCTCTACACCTGTCCCACAGGTGAACTACTGGCGGACCAGCGAGTGCAACATGATCAATGGGACAGCAGGGGAGATGTGGCCACCGTTCATGTCCCCAACCTCACTGGAGTTCTACAGCCCTGATGCCTGCAGGTGAGGCCACAGCTGCCAGCCTGTCCCTGTCCTGTGCACAGAGTACCTGAGCGGTGACGCAGAGGCCTCAGGACTCCTTTCTGTAGTTAAAGTTCAGCTGCAGTTGGGGGTTGCAGTATCTGAGCTTAGCAAACAGCGTAGTTGTCTGATTATCAGCATCTTGTGGTGTCCATAAATACCTTCCAGATCACCAGAGGAGTCCAACTTGCCCACATTGAATCAGTAAAAAATAATGAGCCTAGATAAGATGTGGGCAGTGAGAGGGAGAAACAAGGGTTGTCAGATGGAAATGCAGCTGTAACTGTTTGCGGAACTCTTTTAGCTGACTAAACCTTTGTAGAAGTTATGTCAGAGGGAAACATATGCCACTATTTCCAGGCTCTTTGTTATTTTATTGTATTTATTTTGCTGCCTGGGTGATACACTGCTGTGCTTGTCTGTCCTGTGTAAGACACCCTGACCTTAGCTGATCACACAGGGGCTAAAGTTCTCTGCAGAGCTGGCCTGTGTGCATATACCTGAGGCTGGAAGGAGAGCAAGCAGGCACAAAAAACCCTGTCCTCAGCTTGGGGAGGATAATGTTAACTCAGGCTCTGTAGATAGTCCTGCAAAACAAGCAAGTGCTCCTGTTGAGTAGGGAACAATGACCTCTTCAGTGAACAAACAAGGGCAGCTGAGCCAATCAATAACACAGGAATTCCTCTGCACAAGGGACATCAGCAAATACTGAAATGACCCAGAGCCAGGAACTTACAGGGAAGTTTACCTGTAACTGAAGTTTAAACACCGGTTTCTGTAAACTACAGAATTCTCTAGAACAGAGAATGCTTCCAGATGAGGCTTTCAGTGAAGTGGAGAACACCAAACTTGGCTTTGTGTTAGCACAGGAGGCTCCTGCCAGACAGAGCTGTGGGGGAAGTGCTCAGTCTCCTCACCCGGCAATGCTGTGTCTCCTCCCCAGACTTCTGCCTCAGCCTCTGTTCATCCAGAGTCATAAACATCAGTTGTTAGACTAAAAGTGTACCTGCCTTGCTGCAGGACAGGCAGAGGTCATCTCTGCCATTTGCACATTGAGTGCAGCTGATGCTGAGATGCAACTACCTGGATGTCCTTGCAAGGTAGGGAAGGTTTTATCCTGCTGATGTGCTACAGCAGCCTCTGCCTCCCTGCTGGAAGGTGAGCAGAGCCGAGAGGCATGAGTGTAACTGCTGAACATGCCCTGAATCCCCCATCCTTGGTCCCGGTGTCAGAAGGGGTATGTAAGAATGAGCATCCCCTTGGTGGGCCCAGGCTGTCACATGGATCCCTTCTGTGACCCCTTACCTATTCTGTGATCCCTACAAGCCTTGAGTGTGAAGTGAGCAAACTTTTGTCCTGGAAACTTGTGTCAATTCTGGTCTGCTGGTAGCAATATTGCAGTGTAACATCAATAGCCTGTTGTAGCAAGAAAAAAATCTTGCTGTGTCATGTAGTAAAATTTTCCACTCCCCTGACAATGGCTGGAGTTGGGCTTCAAAACAGATTTACCCAGTGTTCATCCCCTGTAACGGAGCACCTTAGAGCCAAGCCTTGCACAAAGTGGTTATTATCTCTTGGAGGGCTGCCCTGGGGATTACTACATGCCTTTAAACAAATCTCACCTGGATACAGCAAACAGATTTATAAGCCTGTGGTTTCTCTCCATAGCTAGTCCTAATCAGCCCTTTGTCTGTGCTTAAAACATGGAAAGCAAAAAGCTTAAATACTCATTCCCCATCCCAAGCAGTGCTCTGAGGGTTTATCTTGATCTCAAAGTCTAAGTTACATTGCAACTGCATCTTATCCAGCCAAGATAAGAACCCAGTTCTGGGCTAGGAACCTGTTGGCTAATTCTGATCCTTCTCTACTGAAACCCAGATCCATGACACTGGTGTATGAGCAGTCCAGGAAGTTCAAGGGTGTGCCCACCTATCGCTTCGTGGCACCAAAAACCCTCTTTGCCAATGGTACAGACTATCCACCCAACGAGGGCTTCTGCCCCTGCATGCAGTCTGGCATCCAGAATGTCAGCACCTGTAGATTCAGTAAGTCCTTTTCTCCTGTCTCTCCTGATGTTAAATTTGAGATGCAATACAAGCTTGGCAGTCTGGAAAACTGGCTCTAGTGTCTGCTGCAGTGCTGAAAGGCACTGCTGGGCTCTGTGTGCACTCCACAGGCATCTTGGAGATAAAAAAGGAAAGCCCCTGTGCCCAAAGCTCCTTTGGTCTCTGGCCCTACAACAGTCTGGTGTTGGTGGGAATGCCCAAGGATGCAGTGGGAGCTTTATGTCCTCAAAGCTGGGGAGGGAGAGGGCAGGGGAGTGAGGAAGAGGCAGCTCGTGTAACTGCCAAAATAAATGTTAACTTTGGACACTGAGCGTGGGTCACACAGGAGGGAGAATCCAGACTTGGTGTCCTAACCTGTGTCTGGGAACAGTGAGTTATCACAGCATTGAGTGGTGCATGGTGGGACAGAGTGGTTGGTCTTAACCCTCCCAGAGCAGTGCAACAACCTGTGGGGAGGGAAGGGAAAGAGCCTTCTGGCTGGGAGGAGGAAAGGATAAAAAGCCTGATGAGAACAAGCACTGCAAAGGCTTAAAAACCTCAACAAAGTGTCCCAGGTTGGTGTGGAGGATCTTTAAGGTGCCTTTGATCTCATCCAGATGCACCGATGTTCATTTCCCACCCTCACTTCTACAACGCCGACCCGTCCCTGGTGAGCGCCGTCGAAGGTCTGCACCCCAGCAAGGACCAGCACGCTCTTTTCCTTGATGTGCACCCCGTAAGTGAACCCACTGGGGTCCTCCCCTCACCCCGGGAGCCAGCCCAGCCTGGGGAGGAAGCCTGCCACTGGCTCAGTGGTGGCCCCACTCTGCTCTCATGGCATCGATTTGAGCAGGTTCCATAGTGCAAAGACTGGCGAGGACATGTGCAGATAAAAATGTCAAAGCCATAAACTAATTGAATAATTAGCCTGGCTTCTAGGGAATTGCAGAACTAATTATAAGCATAATTGTTTCGATAAGCACAGTCAAGTTCTTTCCACTGACTCAGGTCTATAACACCAGGAGGTGTATCTGGCAGCAGCCCAGCTATGCCCCAAATCTGGAAACACGTATTGCCACGAGAACTGGCTGGCAAAGTAGCTGAAGACCATGCTGTGGCTGGCACCCCCATTTTTGGGCTGGCTTCTTCCCGTCTCTCAACCTGCCAATCGAGCTGGCTGCTTTTGCCCTGGGCTGCTGCTCTGTTACATTCTCCACGTTCCTACAGCATAAGGGTGAAGTCACCACTCCAGAGGGGATGAGCTGGAGTGTCCTGAGGCATTGTTGTCCCAGCTGCTCATGGGGAGGGGACTTTGGGATTGTTTTCCATCCACAACCTGTGTTGTGCATGATCAGTTTTTCCAAATGTTCAGTGATGTTTGCTCAAGCAAAAACCCAATTTCTCTCTTGAGGTAAGGTAAACTGTGTGTCTTATCTAGACATTGGGTTCTGACTGCTCTTTTTATCGCAGTTATGAAAATCTAATTAAGTTTATTACAGTATCAAACATCTACTGATAACAGTACAGTTAACTATATTCTTATCTAGCTGCAGGCTGCTGAGTACAAACAGGGACAGTCCAACAAAAATTTTTTGCTTGTAAAAATGTGTTGCAAAACTGCAGAGTCATGAGAAACCAATGTGTGCTGGTTTAAAAGTAAACTGGTGGGAGAAATGAACCTAACTCAAGAGAGACTACAAGACAGAGTTACAATTTACTAAAAAGATTACAATAAATACAACGATACAGAGAAAACTGTTTTTTCACCCACAAAGACAGATGTATAACCCAGCCCCCTGGGGCACAAACAGAATGGTGTTCATTGGCCCCTGTGCTGAGCCCCACATGGTCCCCCTGAGTACAAAGTAAAAGGAAAGGAAACCTATTGGTGGGAGTGATGGTCACAGTCTTGTCAAGAGTGACTGTCACAGTGCTGTTGAGGTTCTGGTCTTCCTCTGGATCCAGTGAGTGGTATGAGAAGTCCCAAACCCCAAGGATTATATGTGATCAGGTTCAGGTGGGAATGCCCTGTACCTCCTCCACGGCAGGGAGTTTCACAATGGGTGATTTAACTCTGTGAGTCAGGGGATATTTTTGGAATCTTTGATGGACTAGGTTGTTGCAGCTGCCTATTTTGCCAGTCTGTTATGGCCCATTAGCAGAGATGACCCCTCAGGCTGGATGTGAAGGTGCTGATGCCTCCTTGGAGGGGAGTTACCATGGCTGAGTCACTGGTGTGAAGACAGAAACACCCCCCTGTCTCTCGGGGTTCTTTAACACCCGCCCTGTATACTGAGGTGTCAGGTGTGCCCTGGGCAGCTGCTGCAAAAGATCCATTATTAACAGTCCTTCAGAAATTATGGAGAGAGTGTAGAATACACAGGTTTGGTTATACGCACACAGTGATAAATTGGTCCCAGCCCCTGTGACTAGGACACAGTGCTTTAATCGGTGCCAAAAAGACCCCACTTTGAAGTGTGATGTTTTTGTGGTCTTGGGCTGTTGCTGGACAGGACCTCTTGGTCCCTACAAAGTCACTTAGAGGTTATTGATGAACTAATTGATCTCTTCCTGTGCAGATGACGGGCATCCCCATGCATTGCTCCATCAAGCTCCAGCTGAACCTGTACATAAAGAAGGTGTCTGGTATATTGTAAGTAGTCACCTTCTAGCAGTGTCCGTCTCTCTTCCCTGAGCAGGGAGTGCTGCTGATACTGCAGCCACTGCAGAGTTTGCTCTCCCCAGTGATGAAGCAGTCTAACCATGACCAGTTGTCCTGAGTGCCAGAGCCAGCTGGCTCCTGCTGAAATGTCAGCCATTCCAGTGACCACAAGCTGCCATCCTTTAGCAGTGCAGGTGTGGCTGCCTGTTTGCTCAGCTTTGACAGTATCCCTGCCCCTGACCGGACAGCCGATGGAGGGACTGCTCCTCCTGGTGAGGCAGGAGCTGTTCACCTGTGCTGTGCTGCCTCTCACTTGTTACCTCCAGCATGGAGAGGCAAAACACACTTTGCCTCCAGGGTTGATGGTGAAGCCTGTGTCCAAAAAGACACTTCCAGCTCTATGAAAGCAAACAGAAGGTTTCTGTAACCAAATTGTGCCAGGTGTTTAATACCAGCAAGGGTGGAAGTGTGCTGTTGCTGCTTTGGCTGAGGTGCACGTAGTACCTGCAGACAGTCCCCATGCTGCCAACTTGGCTGCACCACCCCAATGGTACCACCCAGGTGACTGAGACATGAACTTTAGCATTCAGATTCACTGAGTTTCACGTCCCTGGAGCCCAGGTTTGGAATGGCACTTACTGCTGTCCTCAGCCAGTTAAGCCCAAGTGGAAGCATAAGCTCTGTTCTTGCATGAAAAGCCCAGTTTGGACCTGGTCCCTCAAGGTGGGAGTAGCTCATTGAAGCAGCAGGGATTGCCACCTCCTTATGCTGGTTTCCTGGCCACTAGCAGTCTGTCAGACCCATCCCCTCAGGAAGAATTATGGCACTAATTGTGGCTTGATCAACCATAAATCTAAGCATGTGTTTCTGTTTTTAATTCTCTTCCCCCCTAGTCAAACAGGGAACATTAAGCCGGTGGTCCTGCCACTGCTGTGGTTTGCAGAGGTGAGCTGCCTTCCTCGACCTGATTCTGCAGAGCCTCTCCTGCTTCCCCATCACCCAGTGCTGGGGAAACTCCACTTTGCATAAAGCTTTAAGCCAGCCAGACTAATTAAGCACCAACAGAAGGCTTTTCAATACTTGGCTATGTCATTAATCCCTCTGAGCTGAACAAACCCTGCACTATACTTGGTAAATCTCTGGCTCTGCCCTAGATGTGGGGTTAAATAGGGCCCTGGACAGAGCTGCCAGCATCCCTCTACTAATGTGGGCCAGGGAGTGCAGACCCCAGCTGTATGCATGTCCAGCTGACTCCAGCTATTTAGCTAAAGCTTCTAGCCTGACTGAATCTTGCATAAATTCCCTAATTTATGCTGGGAGGTGGCGGGGGAAGAATTGCTCAGCTGGTCTGTCTCAGCCCTGGATGGGAGGGAAATGGCACTGACAACTCTGCTTCTTTGAGCAGAGCGGATCCATCGAGGGCTCAGTCCTAAACCAGTTTTACACCAACCTGGTGCTGATCCCATCGCTGCTGGACTACCTGCAGTATATCTTCCTTGGACTGAGTGTCCCCCTCATTATCTCAGCAGGTGTGCTCATGGTAATGAATAAGGTAAGAACCTGCAGATGTCTAATAGGAAAGGCTGTTAGTCAAATCAGACTTAATCAGATGATGTAGATTGGGCTGACAATCTAATGTTCCTGAGGAAACATTGGCTGATGCCACCAACAATCTCCTAATGGTGCCAGGTGCCAGCAGATGGTAGCAGGACTTCCTCAGACATCCAGAAATTGGGCTGCAAATAGATAATATAAAGCGTTTCTCGATTTCTTGGTGCACAGCAGTGATGGAAAGTGGCTTCCTGGAGGAGGAGTTATTTCTCAGCTCACCCAGCTAATGAAGCAACAAGCCTAGTTTATCAACCCAGCCTCTGTAGAAGGCAGCAGCAGGTCTGTGCCATTGCACAAATCTGCATCTCTGCAGGGTCCCAAGAGTTTTCCAGTCAGAGCAGAGGCTTCTCCAGAGGATGGAGCTACTTGAGCACAGCTTGTTCACAGATGAAATGCAGTTGCTGTGGCTGCTTCTCAGCCCAGCCCAGATTCTGTCTTCTATTGAAAGGTACTTGCTTTCGGTGGAAACTGCTCCAAATAGCTCTGAAAGTGAGAGCCTTTGTGGATCTAGGCTTACAGAGAAGTGCAGACCTTTGAAACCTGCCAGGACCTGGCAGCTGGGCAGCGGTTGGCCTGTGATGGGGCAGGCAGTGGGGGGTGAGGCTGAGGAGCTGACAGGACAGAATATAAACCAGCTAAAACACTCAGTGGAGATCTGTGGCTCTGGCTCCATGACAGTGATCTGATAACACTAACCTCTCTACAAGCTTTAGCTCTTGAAGTAGAGATCTAGCTCCCTGCCCTAACCCATATCAAAGCAAGCTGATTTAGTTTTGCACTACAGTCAGATGGCTTAGGCTGGCCCTAAAGCTACAGAGGTGAAGAGGCCACTTGTGGGGATAAAAGGCAATGCTTGGGATGAGAGCAGACTAATGAAAAGCAGGTGTGAGAGCCTGCCTTTGCTCAGCCTCCTGTTGCTGCCTTTACTGAAACTCTAATGCAAACCCACCTTAAATGGCACCAGGGTTCTCTGAGTACCACGTAATTGGATTTTAACCAAGCCTACAATTGCTTAATTGACTTAAACACACGATCCCAAATCCCCTTGTTCCTCCATGAACTTCCCGGCAGGGTGGGAGCAATGCTAGGGCCTAGCAGGGAGCACTGTGCTCATCACCAAACCCTTACTGTACTCCCAGGATAGTCTGGGGATGAACCACTTGACTTCAGCACATGTGAGCGGTCACTGATAGACACTCCACTGCATTTCAGTAGGTCTGAAAAGGGCTGGGCAGCTGTTTCTAACACCTTATGTAGCCCTAAGCTGGCATTTCCTCACTCTGCTTTGTGCAAGTCTTAATTCCTGGTATCAAAGAGATTTAACCATGCCAGAAAGGGTCAGGGAGAAAAGCTGGATTTTAAACTCATTCAAGCCAACTGAATATCTGCTTGTGAAGTATCCCAAAGCCAGGCATTAGCCAGCTGTATTTCTGTGCTCAGCCCAAAGTGTCATGAAGTGTTTGAGCTAAAAATCAACTGCAGGAAGTGCCTGCCTACCTGGAAAGTGATTAAAAAGCTTCAATGACCTTATAAATCCCCGAGAAAGCTGTACAACAACACATGAACGTCTCCACTTAATGAGTAGATAGATAAGAGCTCGTAAACTGGAAGACAAGAGATTTGCAGCCAAGGTGTGTTCCTCATTTGATTGAAGTGTTGCTGATCTAGCGCTGATTGCTTAATCGTGCACAGTTCTGCCTCTGGAAGTCACAGGCGATGTCAGAGGGGACACTGAGCGGGGACATTGTCCGCACCTTCACGTGTCTGCCAGCGTGAAGGTCTCCCTGAACCCTGCTCCTCCCTGGAGTAGCTTGTGTGCCTCTGGCTTCTGGAGGGAGCAGTGTGCTCTGAACCCAGGGCAGATGAGATGTGAACCACTTAAATCTTAGTCTAGTTTATGGTGGAGCCAGTTTGAAATGCATCTGTTGGACATGCAGCTCTAAAAATAATGCCTAAATCTGTACAGGTGTAAAACACACCCAGATGTTGTAGCTCTCCTATGCCATTGTGGCCCAAAGCCTATGTGGTGACACATTTAAAGGGCAAACAGACCATTTTAAAACTGGCTTGACACTGAACCAAAATCTTAAATAGGACTTAGTCTAATCTAAATTTTGGAATCTTCATCAATAACTACATTCTAGTTAAACAGTGATTTTTTCCAAATCTCATCTGAAAATTGGAACCCTCGTGAAATTCGTGTTCAGGTGCACCATAAACTAGACTGATTGTCTTCTAGGAAAAATGCTCTTTATTTTGGAGTAGCAATAAAAAGAACTCAGACAGTAATAAGGCCAGTGAGGCCACCTCTGCCAAAAAGCTGCCTCCGGTTAAGGGGACGGTGTTACGGGAAGCCAGACTGTAGGTGGGTACCCAGTCAAGGTAACAAACTTTTCTCTCATCCTGATTTGATTAAACTTTGCTTAAAACCAATCAAATTAAATGTTTACTGTCCACATCTACCAGACATGCCCTCCTGGCAAGCTTTGATGGAACAATGTTGTCTCATGGCTTTATTCAGGACAATTTAGATGTCTTAATACTCACACTTAACCAGGTTGCAAGCACATGCTCTTATTGTTTCTCCTGATGTACCTGATCTGCAGCCCTAATATCAGCAGGGATCAGGAGAAAAAGTAGGATTGGTGTGAGGAAACACTTTTCTTCCCTATTTCCCCCCACCTTCCAAGTGTCTGAGATCCAGAGGTAAGTTTTTGAATGGGTAAAACCTCAGAGGAGGAACAGAGGTAGTAAGCTGGTGGGTGTTACCCCTCCCCTGCATGCAGGGAACATCAGCAGAGGCTTTGAAGAGGGAATTTGTCGTGTATAAAATATCTGGGTTTGTATTACAGGATCACAAAATCACTGAATCATTGAAGTTGGAAGGGATCTCTGGAGGTCATCTAGTCCAGCATCTCGGCCAAGCAGGGTCACCTAAAGCTGGTTGCTCAGGATCATGTCCAAATGTCTCTTAAATATCTTCAGGGATGGAGATTTCTCAGGGCAACCAGTTCCTGTTTTTACAGTTTCACAGAAAAAGAAAAGGGAAAAAGTATTTTTTAATGATCAGATGGAATCCCCCATGTTTACGTGCCACTTGGCTCTTGTCCTGTTCCTGGACACAACCAAGAAGAGCCTGGCTCTGTATTTGCACACTCCCTTCAGACCGTTGTACACAGTGGTAAAATTCCCCCGACCCTCCTCTTCTTGAGGCTGAACAGTCCCAGTTCTCTAGGCCTTTGCTCACATAAGAGGCAGTCCAGTCCTCTAATCACTTCAGTGGTGCTTTTCCAGTAGCTCCATCTCTCTTGTCCTGGGAATCCCAGAATTGAACACAGTACTCCATGTATGGCCTCACCAGTGATGAGCAGAGGGGCTGGATCCACCTCCATGACCTGCTGGCAACACTCCCAAGGCAGCCCAGGATGCAGCTGGCTGCCTTTACTCCACGGGCATGCTGCTCGTTCATGTTCAACTTGGTGTCCCCTGAGACTCTCAGGTCCTTTTCTGCCAACCTGCTCAGAGCTGGGTGACCCTTGTTGTGTACTGGTGTGTGGAGTTGTCCTTCCCCAGTGCAAGACTTTGTGCATCCTCTTGTTGAACCTCATGAGGGTCCTTCCAGTCCATTTCTGAGCCTGCTGAGGTCCTTCCTGGTGTATCAGCCACTCCCCCAGTTTTTGTAGATCATTAATAAAGATGTTAAACAGGACTAGACCCAGTATTGACCCCTTGTTTACACTGATGGTTATTGGCCTCCAACTAGACCTCGTGACCCTCTGGGCTGGGCTGACAGCCAGTTTTCAGTCCGCCTCACTGCTCATCCAGCCCATACTTCATCAGCCTCTCTATAAGGTTTTTATGGGAAACAGTGTCAAAATCCTGATGACCAGGTAGACAATATCCATTGCTCTCCCCTCATCTACCAAGCCATTCATTTCATTGCAGTCATTTTTCAAGTTGGTCAAGCACATTTACCCTTGGTAAATCCATGCTGATTACTCCTACTGACTTTCTTGTTCTTCATGTGCCTGGAAATGGTTCCTAGGATTAGCTGCTCTATCACTTCCCAAGGATTGAAGGGAGGCTGACTTGCCTGTGGCTCCTAAGGTCTTCCTTCTTGATCTTCTTCAAGAAGAAGAGATAGTTGCTTTCCTTCAGTCTTTGGGCCCCTCTCCCCATTACCAGGATAATGGGGAGTGGCCTTGTTGTGATACCAGCCTGCTAACCCCGTCAGGGTCCATGGATTTGTGTATGTCTGGGTTACTTAAGTATTCTCTGACCTCATCCTCTTCCGCCAAGGGTGTGTCTTTCTGGCTCCAGACTTTCCCCTGGTTTCTGGCCTGCCTCATTAAGGAGCAGACCTGCATGTTTCCTACTCTTTCTTTTGTCACCTGGGTACTTAAAAAAGCCTTGTCTCTGACATCCTTGACTGGATTCAATTCCAATTGAATTTGGAATTATTTCCTTTCCTATCTTCATCTCTGCATGCTGGGAGAGTGCCCCTATATTCCTGCCAGGCTACTTGTCCCTGCTTCCGCCTTCCTTTCTGCATCTGTGTTTGGCCAGGAGCTCCTGGTTCATCCATGTAGACCTGCTGGCACTTCTCCTGGCTTTGAATGCTTATTGGGTTCTTGATCTTGGAGGAGGTGATCCTTGAATATTAACCATCTTTTTTGCCCTGGCTGTAATCCCCCCACCTGATGTCTGTAGTCACTTTTAGAATCATAGACTCATTAAGGTTCAAAAGACCTCCAAGATCATAAAGTCCAACCTTCAGTCAAATACCATCAGGCCCAAGTAGTTTCCAGGCGATCCTGGTGGTATCAGTGGTGCCCACACTGAAGCAGCAATGGGCCGTAGGGTTAGACAAGGCTCACAGTCCTTCCACAACACCCCAATCCCCAACGAGCAGCCAATGTCTCTAGATGGTGAGTCAGCTGGGCAGGTGGGTGTCTGTTTCCCCAGCAGCAGAGATTGACCCAGTTCTGTCACTTCCTCCTTCCCCCTGGGGTTCTTGCATGATTTAGGATCGGGGCCCACGTGATCTGCTTGAAGATGTTTCTGACTCCTCCTCAACTTTGAGGGTGATGAACCTGTTTTGTGGGTGTAAGCCTTTAGGTGAGGAGGAGCCTTCCTCTTGCTGTCAGAAAGCACCAGCTTCCACCCTTCGCCTTCCCCAGAGGCTGCACCTGCCATTGTACTAGGAATGAGTGCTGTCTGTGTCTGCTGCAGGTGGCCTCTGAAAAGACTCTCTCCATCTCCCTTCCGTATCCTCTGGTACTGTGCAGCACACTGACTCTGCCCCATAGCTCCTCCACGCAGCTCTGTGGGCTGGGCACTCAGGGGAGTGTTACAGGTGTTGGTGGACAGGAGTGGAAATTGTTTCTTTTTTTTTAGGGGAGGAGGTACAAAAGCCTTCAATTAAGAAGCCCTCAGAAAAGGGTCCTTGGCCGTGGGGAAAATTCTGGAGATTTGGGGTGGGCGTGGCCCAGATGGGGATGCATTGGCACACCTGGCAAGGTGTGACTGCGGTGCCACCACCATGTGCACGCTGTGACCTCTGTCCCTCCCCTGCAGGGAACCACCGCAGAGAAGAGCCCACATCCCCCCACCACGCAGAGCAAACAACCCCACTCCTCCGAGACCACGCCGCTCCTGCATGATGCTGACACACTGAGCCAGGACGATGCCGAATCCTGAGCTGCCGGCCCTGGCATGCTTCCCGCTGGGACACGCCTGTGCTGGAGGTGAGACCTGCTTTGGACCCCCGGAGGTCTCTCTGGAAGGTGAAGTCGTCCTGGACAACTCAGTGGAGACCCCACACACCACAGCAGAGCGACGGGACAGTACTGCTGCACAGCATTCCCGTGCCAGGAACAGGAGACCCCATCCAGACACTCAACACAGTGTTCAAGAACCCTTGACCCCAAGGGCCAGCCTTTGCCACAGCCCCTCTCTCTGGTGGGCCAGCAGGAATGAAGATGGTTGCTGATTGATCTGAGAGGTTATTTGCAATTTAAAACTGCCTATTGCTAGGGATTAAAGGCACTTTAATGGGAGCCTTTAAAATAAATGAGGTTTGTGTAGGTAGCAGGGATGGGATTTAGTGATCTTTTTAAAAGCCACCGTTTATCTCACTGAATGGGGCACGTTGTGCTGGAGCCACTTATGATTTTATTGCCACTTGATGTAACTGGACTGCACTACAAATCATTTCTGGATGCTGTCACCTCAGTGATGTCTCTTCCCAGGGTACCTGGAGCCTGCCCAGGGTTACTCCAGCCTTTGCATGTGTTGGAGAGTACAGTGGTGACTTTTAAAGCCCCAATTCTGTGCCATGACTTTGTGTTCCAGCTCACAGCCCTGTCACTTTGCCTCTCCTTGCTGCAGGTGACTGTGTGAGATGAGCCTTGGCAAAATCTGTCTGGTACATCTGAGCTGTCACTCAGCTCCTGGCAGTTGTCCCTGCTGCCTGCTCAGCCATCCAGCGTCGGCTCTTCTGGCCGTGGCCATCGGTCCTGGGAGGCTCTTGGTCACTGGCTGTGCTGCCTGACTGTGGGAAGGGGGAAGTTTGACCCTGTCCTTGAGTGTTAATGAAGATATTTGTGCTTTTGAGAGCAAGGAATACGTGCAATCATGAAAGTAATTATGGCCTTAGGAAGGTTTGATTAAAGTATTGCAGATTTCTGAAGTGGTGTCTTGGGGGACCTGGGCCCGGATGTTACCTGGGGGGTGGGTGGGCTGGGGTCACGCTTTAGAGGGAAAGAAACCCAAAGCACAGGGATATTTTTGGCCAACTACCAGCCGGTAGTTGTCTGCCACACTCACCTTCTTCACTTCCAACCAGGAGCTGGGGTAGCCCTTGGGAAAACTAAAGGGGCCAGTGTTGAAGCATCTGACAAGGACTAAACAGATCTGGGTCTTTCTTGGACCAGAGGAATTGTTGCAGTGTGTGTGGCATGAGTACTCTTGGGGTCTGGAAAGCATTGTCCAGGACAGCCCTGTGACCTTCTAGGGGGGTAGGCAATACTTTTCCTCTTAGACCTCTGTCATTTTTACTGGACAGGAAGAGCTAAAACCAACATCACCATTTCTGTGCCAGTGCATTCCTTACTGGCCATGTCCCCAGTCCTGCAATGGGTTTAGGTTGTCTTACCATGGAAACAGCTGTGATACAGCCTGGGTCATGGTGGGGAAGGGTGGCAGCTCCCCAGAACTTGGTCCATGGGCTATACTCACCTCGATGCCTGAAGTGTGTCTCACAGGTATGACAGGACTAGTCAAGTCCCTTCTTGTGGCCACTAATGCTGGGTTATTTCTATGGCTCGAGTCCTCACTGAGGGTGATGCTTAAACTACAGCTGTAAACTCTCTAGCCTTAAATCCAAACGTACCCACCTGCAAACAGCAGCTCACACCTACAGTGACAATGGAGACAGGAGTGGGGCAGAGGCTCTGAGGGACACCAGACCCACCAGCTCACACCTCCGAGACCCAAAGCAGAAGGTAGAGCAGCGATAACCACCTCCCTGCGAGAGGCTTTAATGACATACCGGTGCTAATTGCTGTTGGACAAGCGAACACAAATAAAACACGGGAATACCGCTCCCAGCACAAGCTTTGGCGTCTTGTTTTGGTTTCGGGGGTGCTTTTTGTTTTGGTTTTTTGTTTGTTTTGGTTTTGGTTTTTGTGTGTGTGTGTGTGTTGGTTTTTTTGTTTGTTATTTGTTTTTTTGTTTTGGTTGTGGCTTTGCAGCCCAACACTTCCCAGGCGCTCACACACACGCTCTGAGCGCAGCTCGGCCCGCTGCAGTCCGCCTTGTCCGGGGGGCTCCGCGGCATCGCGGCGCTGCAGTGCTGCGGCGCCGCCACCGGGCGGCGCTGTGGGGCCGCGCTCCAGCCCAGGGTGGTCCCGGCGCGGGCAGCGGGACCCGGGACGGGGGGTCCGGCCCTGGGTGGGATACAGGGGTCCGACCCTGGGTGAGGGGCGCGGGGGGTCCGACCCTGGGTGGGATACAGGGGTCCGACCCTGGGTGAG
>JAWWEU010000037.1:12614660-12683490 GCA_035583155.1 Acropternis orthonyx | reverse complement strand
CCCTGGGTGGGGGGCGCGGGGGGTCCGACCCTGGGGGGGATACAGGGGTCCGGCCCTGGGGGGGATACAGGGGTCCGGCCCTGGGTGGGGGGCGCGGGGGGTCCGACCCTGGGGGGGATACAGGGGTCCGGCCCTGGGGGGGATACAGGGGTCCGACCCTGGGTGGGCGGCGCGGGGGGTCTCACCCTGGATGGGGGACACGGGGGGTCCGGCCCTGGGTGGGGATACGGAGGGTCCAGCCCTGGGTGGGAGGCATGGGGGGGTCTGGTCCCGGGGGGGCAGCGGGGAACGGACAGAGATCCTCGGCACTGATCCCCTGCCCCGACTGCTGGCGGGGCCACGCTGCAATGTGTCTATCCATCGGATCGATGCTGTCTATCCATTGGCTCGATATTGTCTATCCATCGGCTCGATGTTTTCTATCCACCGGCTCGATATTGTCTATCCATGGCTTGCAGCGCTCTGGTTGTTCTCCCCCTGTACTTCAGTCACCTTGTTGGACCGCTTGTGAGGTTTCCAACTCATTTTAAAATGCTTCTCACAACCCCAAGTCCTTTCCTGGCTCTGATTCAGTCTCCCTTGCCAATTCCCTTTGTACACGGTGTTCAGGACTGTCACAGCCCAAACGTCCCTGGTGCAACACCCTCCCTCCCTTGTGCTAAGCTAGGTTGAATTCATTTTCTTTCTCACGAGGATTTTAATTGGCTCAGTAATCATCACAGCAATCTCGTTTTACTCTGTGGAGTCTCGGGAGTCACATTTCACCCACTCTGGCACAGCCATGTGAGATGAATGGGTCACCTCCATCCACAAGGATGGATCTATCACCAAGGAGAGACCTGTCAGGGCGTGGTGTCTACTTTCCCCCACTGTATGATGGAGCCTTCACCAGTTCCTCTGCAAGACAGACCAGGAACAACACAACACTCCTCATTTGCATTAGTTGTAGGGTGCTTTTATAAACACACTATAAATGCAGCACAGGAGCTTTTCTCATTCCCTACCTCCATCTCTATCACACCTTCCCTGAAGCACCCCAGTCTTGCCTCCTTCTGGGGCTGCAGGGCTGAGGAGAGGGTTCAGACCCTCCTACACCAGCAGCAGCCTCTATGTTATCCCCTTCACCTGTGTCCCAGTGCTCCCAGGCGCCCATCATTAATCTTGTTGGGTTAAAATCCCAGCAGGCAGAGCAGGCTCTGGTTTGAGCCTGTGATTTGAGACCCAGCAAGTCTTTGCTCTGCTTCTCCTCATCGCATCCAGGTCTGCTCCCGAGCTGTGGCTCTGGTTCCCTGCGTGCAGGACTCTTACAGCAGTGACAGAAACCTCCATCAGAATGGTGAGTGAGGCTGCTGCTTCGGTGGTTGTGGGCAGGTGTGTCTCTTGGGGCAGAGCTGTGGCTCTTATTTCTTGAAAAGAAACACAAACAACACCCGTGAGAAACAAGCAGACAAACAAACAGAGCAGTGTGTAGCTGGTGCTGTTGCAGTTGTAGATGTGGCTTGGCAATATTTGCTGGGGAGTGCTTTTCTCTATGGCAGCTATAGGGCACTGAGCTTTATGTGTATGCAGCTGCCTGCAGTGTGGGACTGCAGGACCCAAAATCCAGGCAACACGTGCCTGGAGGAGACAAAGTGCTTTGCAGCACCTGGTTTTCTCTTTCATTTGGCTACAATGAACCTCTCTGTCTGAGAGGAAATATCTGGAGGGAGAACAATCACCTCATGTGGTTTTGGAGGAGAGCCTGGATGGCCTGTCTGTGCCTGGGCACCGTGGGGTTTGCCTGTGCTGGCTGAGTTTAATCCTCTCCTGGATAGGGATCTCTGCTGTGTCGTGTTGTGGTGCAGCATCATGTCCTGGATGGGTGCATGTAGCTTAAATCAGTAACTCTTCTCTGCGTGAGCTGAGGGTTCAGCCTGGCCCCTGCTCTGTGTGTGGGGATCTGTACTGATTTAAACCCGTTTCTCAGTCTGACCCTGAGCTGACAGTGTTGCTCTGCTCGGTGCTGCAGTGCTGGCGCGAGCGGTGCCCGGCAGCCCTGGCCCTGAGCTGCCCTCTGTGCTTGGCCAGCCCTGCTCTGCACAGCCGTCTGCTGCCTTGGCTGCTGCCCAGCCTGCCTGAGAGGTGCCCGATGCCACAGAGATCGCTGCTTGTGTCCCTTCCCTCGTGGCACAACCCTGGCATCGTGATCTGTGCCGTGGGTACACCCCCCACACATGTCAATGAGACCCCTGGCGGGTGTGTTATCATGGCAGAAAGCAAATACGGGCTGCTGGGCTTTGGCAGCGCAGGCAATGCTCCCAACTGTGTGTTGGATGTTGGTATTAAACTTTATGGTGTTTAATGCCTCATTGGAAGAGTGTGACTAAATGTCCTCCTACCTCCTGCTCATGAGGACACAGGAGTTTAATTTTATCGCCTCAGTAGTCAGCAGAGTCAGGGCTCGACTGTTTCTGGGAATAAGCCTGCGTGCATGAGCTCCTCCACCCAGGGCTGTCAGGAAATCTCCTGCCCTTCAGAAAGGGAAGGGGAAAAAAAAAAAGTACTCCTTGCTTTGAGCTGTTCCTTTTAGTGAGGTGCCGCTGTGTCCTGGCAGTGAGAGCCACAGTCTCAGCCCATCACAAGAGCATCTCTTTAGGATGCTCTGTCCTTGCTGCTGTGGGCAGCAAGTCACTCTACCACCTTCTTGGCAGTTCATGTGCCAAACCTTGTCTCTGTTGGGGTAAACCAGACCACAGCCCTATAAAGAATCCCTTTTTCCCCTCTCCTATTGCTGTGTACATCCATGTGAGGTGATGCCCAGTGGGGAATTCCTGCTGCAATCCGAATCTGTGAGGCTTAGAGTGGTGATGTGCAGCTGTCCTGGAGCCAGTGTTCCCTGTGCTTGGTGACTCCCTGGGAGTGCTAGTTTTCTGGAGCAAGAGAAACAATTCCTAAAAAGGAGCAGTCAGATGGAAAATTGATATCAAATGGTGATATTGGTCCCTTGAGGAACAAGGTTTTGATCCCTCAGTCTATGGTTCCTGGGGGTTAGGACACAGGCACACAAGGCTATTTTAGAGGGATTTCTTTTGAAAAAGGTTTATTATCTTCCCTCTTTTGTAAGTTCATGATTTTCCCAGACATGAACTGGCTTCAGATCTGATGCTGATGGCACAAGATGCCACTTCATATGAGTGCAGTGTCTGCAGGATGAGGAAGGTCTGAGAGCTGTGCCTGGCCCATCACAGGGAGCATCCCCAGCATCTGATATCAGATCTAGGGTTTTGCCAGCTCTACATGGTTGTTGTCCTCAGGTACAGACAATCCTCATCAGGTAACAGCCATCCCACGTGATCCTTCCTGTCTTAACTCTCTGCCCTGTGACTGGGGATGTTCCTCCTGAGCACTGTTCCTGGGGCTATCCAGCTGCATTTCTGGGCTTAATAACCTTGTAGCTTCACCAAAAAATCCCCACCTCCCTACATGATCCAGCTGCTTTCTGTCTTCTCCATCTGATCTGGTTTCTGGACTGGTTCCTGTAGGAAATTGCCTGCTGAGCAACTGGAGCTGTGGGACAGGAGGTTTCACCTTGTGCCTGCAAACCGTGGGACTGTGGGCCAGTGTCCCCCAGCTCACAGTGCTGAGCAAGAGGCATTGCAAGGGCCTGGAAGCCATTGGAGGTGGGGGAAGAGGGGGGTGGAGGGAGCTGAGCTTTGCAACTGAGCTTCCAGGGAAGGAATTTCCAGTGACTGCAGATCCCATCCCCAAAGACAGCATTTCAAGGAATTATCCTCTCCCCCTCACTGCAGACTTCCTCTGCTTTTCCAAGTAAGTCTCTGGCTTCGGGCCATGCACATAGTAACCAGAGCAGAGCAGATCCATGGGAACATCCGGGGCTGGAGGTCAGTGTTGTCCAGGTTCACAACCCGTGGCTCTTTTCTGCATCAAGTGTGCCCAGTTCTGATGCTGAGCTTCTCTCAGCTATCTCCCTTGTGAGCACCATGTTTCCAGAGCTCTGGATGCCACAAGGAACAGTGAAAGCACCTTTAGTGACAATAAAAATAAATGGTGATTGGGATTTTTTTCTTTTTGAGCACTATTTTAGCAAAGAGGAGTTTCTAGTGTTGGTAACTCAGCCCCCTCTCTCACAGGATTCTGGCAGGGCTGATGTGGGTCCAGATGTGCTGAGCATCCTGGAGAGACGTAGGGGAGATTATCTGTGACATCAGTCTTGCCTGCATCCCTGGTAACCAAATAGCTTGTGTGACCCCATGGAGGCGCAGAGACCAAGGGGCAGGCCCTGCCTGCAGAGACCTGCCAGACAACCCATGTTTGCACTTACCCATTTCCAGAGAATACGGCATTAATTTTGATGCCCTGATGGGAGAGTTGGAGGGTTCTGGCCAGACTCTGGAGGAAGTGACCCCTCTTCCAGCAGCTAGGGTTGAAGGCGGGGATCACATTCCCCGCTCTGTGTTTAAACAGCACTCTGTGTCCTGGCTTCTGCATCCCCAGAGACATACCTTGAGGATTTTCTTTGGCTCATAAATATTCCTCTGCCCTCCTCAGTGCCCCTAGCAAATAAATTACCTGAAGCTACATTTCCCCATTTCAAAGCCCTGTGAAAGAAACCAGAGGCTTTAGCAGCCCTGGCTGGCTGGAGTGGTTCACATACCATCCACCCATTTGCATTTGATCTACTTCATCTTGTGTTAAGTAATCCTTGAAAGCCCAGTGGGCTGCAGGCCCTCTACGTGCCTGTAAATCACTGGGGCGTGTCACAGGCTGTAAATGAACAGGACCAGAGCATGTTCCACCCCTTCATCTGATCCAAAACATCCCCCTGCCCCAGAAAAACCATCCTTGTAGCTTTCTGGGCTGGCATGACCACAGGCTGTGGGGTGGGAGTGTGCCCAGTCCTCCAGGTGTGTTTCGATGTGGGACTGGAGCAGAGTGCTCACCTCGAGAGGCAGCTGCCTAGGGATGCAGTTTGGGGATGGGCTTGGTGTCCTCTGGGGGTCCCCAGTTCACCCCTGCCTGTGTTCCCCAGTACTTCCCTCAGTCACTCCCATTAACCAGGGCTGCCCTGTGACATCTTCTGCACCTCCTGCCCTATTCAGTTTGCTTTTCATCCCTGTAATTTCCTGGGTCAGAGGAGGAGTCCTGCCTCCCCTTTGGCCCCTGCTGGGCAATAGGGTTTTAAGTCACGGAACCTGTGTGATTCCACAAGTCCCAAATGCAGCCAGAGTACCACTCTCTCCCTCGAAATAAATCAAAGCTTATTCCCCTCTTCCCCATTGCCTCCCTGCAAAGGTTGCTATTGCTCAGCTGTGGCCTGACTTTAATTGCAAATTAAGAGCTGCCAGAGCAGGCACTAGGTGCCATTAATTGGCATTCCAGGAAAGGTTTCACAGGGAAAGTTGAATACACCAGCAATTGATAGGTTTGGTTCCTTGTGTGCTGTAGCTCAAGCTGATGTGAACCCTGTGCCAGGTCCCAAATTCAGGGCACTGGGTGTCATTTGCCCAAAAACTGCAGCCAGCCTCAAGGCTCCAAGGTATTTTTCCCCTGCTAATTGAAGCCTTGAGGGTTCAGAGCTTCCCTGCCTGCAGGGGGATGAATTTTAACTGCTGAGAACAAATTTCAGAGGAGGATGCTGAAATAAAACAGATGGGATGATTCCGGAGGTCAGAGTGAGGAGAGGATGCACTGCCAGGCATCATGTGATGAAAACATACTTACTGCTCCAGCAGCTGTCAAAGCCCAAACAGATGAGGCAAGGTGCCCAAGGAGTGTGCAGGGATCTCATTTACCTGGTAATTAATGGAAATTGTGAAGCAAATGAACACATGCTCCCTATGGAGAACTTCAGGCTCCAGTTTCACACTGCTGGTGGAGAACTGGTCATGGCTGAAGTACGAGAGCAGCGGGTGCTGCTGTGGAGCTGAGACAGGACTCGGTCCCCGCCACTCTGTCACTGATGGAGCTCCTGGTTATTTGAAGGATGTCCTTACCTGCCGGCCTGTGTGGCTGCGGGAGGGCAGACCCTGTCTGTGTGGTTAAGGCTCTGCTAATTGCTCTGCCCCAGAGCACACAGGGGACTTGCAGTACTGTCTGTCACCGGGGAAGATGCCTTGGCTTATGGCTGCAGGGTAGGAATGAAGATGTTATGATGAGCCCCATCATCCCCCTCTGATCCCGCTCGGCTGAACATGTCACAGCTGATTTTCCCGGTCCAGCCCTCCCTCCACGCTGTGCGGGCACCTCCGCCCTGTGTGCCACTCCTGCAGGGCTGAGGGCGTTGATGGGAGCCTGAGCTGGCAACCAGACCTGCCCTTGTGCTTTCTGGTGGAGAGAAAGCTCATCCCACTACAAAATGCTGTGCCATTTTTTTCTTGCAAGTTAATTAAGTTGGCTCAGTTTAAATATTAAAAGCGCTGTTTGCTGGTATTTTCCTCCTTCCGGAGCAGTGATGTGCTGCTCTGCAGGGCTCTTGGACAGGAACAGGGATGCTTGCTCTGATTCAGGGATGAGGGAGTGCTTTGGTTCCCCATCTTCTTGTTTATTCAGCGTGTTGCAAAGCAGTTTTGCAAAACAAAATCTTCCAAACAATTAGTGCCAATCAGATTTGCTGACAGCCCAACCCCGGCTGCTCTGAGCATGGGCTGAGCTGTGCGTGGCAGTGTCAGGGCTCTGCCTCCTCTAGGGAGCTTTTTGGGGGGTAATTAACCCCAAAACAGCACAGGTAAGCCTGTAACTCACCTCCTCAGTCTCCTGCCAGAAGTAAGCAACTGGCATAATTCCTGAAGCATAAGGTTTATGATCCCTTCCAAAAACTTAATCTGAATGTTAGCTGACATACACTAAATGCCAAATCTTTCAAATCTTGCTAAAAATCTAGGTTTAAAATATGCAATTGACCTTTCTGTTTTACTGAAAAACTCCCTGCTTCTGGAAATTAAAAAAAGAAAACGAGCAAACCTCTTGCTACTGGATAAAAACTTACAGTCCTGAGGTTGTGCGAAGGGGCACAGCTCCCCTGGCTGCAACAGAGGTGGGTCAGGGAAGGGTCCCCTTCGAGGCTGACCTGGAGCAGATCATTGAGCTGCTGTAATAAACCTCTCCCAGATACCCTGACAGGAGAAACTGAGAAACTCTGCCTGAGGAATTGGTGGGCTCTTGCTCCCTTTGATATCCCTCACATTATAATTAAGAGATAATGTCAATAGAATAAAACATTGTCTCAGGATAATGGTCTCCCGCTGCTACAGGAGTGTCAAGGCAAAGTCAAATCATTTATCAAAAATGAATGTTGAGGCAAGTCTGGGACGTTTGTTTTCACAGCAAGAGGCATTAATCCTGGAACAACGATATTCCAGTGCTTTTATTTCTCCTGCGCCCGGTGATTGATGCCAGTGCATCATCGTGCCTGAGAGCCGCAGGGCGGCTGAGCGATGGGCTCTCCTTCCAGCTCTATTGACCAGGTGGATTTTGACTTGCTGAAATACATAACAGTAAATTGAGGAGTGCTGGATCGTTCAAATGTGTGTCAGTAAGTGTGATTTTTTTACTTCTAAAGGTGAGCAGTGCTGCATGTGGGCTGGCTTTGGCTGGCCAATGTGTGTTTTGGGGTTGTGTTTGCCTTACTGCTGCAGTGTGGGAGGGTTGCTTGTTCATTAACCATCCAGGGTTATTCTCAGAGCCTGCTCCCAGCCCAATTTCACACTGCTTTAGAGGGTTTTTTTGGGTCCCCCCTCTGAACATCGGGGCTGGCCATGGCCCTGTGGCCAGGCTTGTGCAGAGCTGAGCAGCTCTCTGGCTTTATGCATTTTTTAAAATACTGCTGATTATAAATGCCCCCAGCACAGCCATGGTGAATGTCCATGGATCCAGGTCCTTCACCAGAGACCAGGGCAGCCTCAGTCCCATCCCTGGCACCACAAAGGCTGGGGAAACTGCTGCTGTTTGACACAGCACCCACTGCCATTGCTGCTGCCTCCAGGCTGGGGAGAGGAGCAGCCTCTGCCATCCCTCCTGGGTTTGTGTTGGGAGCAGTTGTGAGGTCAACACTTGAAATTAAAGATGTGTAAGTGGCAATTAGACTTGAAACAAAGTCCCAGAAGGGTGTACACAAGCTCTTCCAGATTTTTTTGTTTCTGCATGGACTTGTTAGTGGAGAGAATTACACATCCAGCAAACATTTGGGCTGCAGAGGAACACGAGTGCTTTGTACATCTCCAAATGCCAAATTTGTTTTTCTGAGGCAACACTGGTACCTTCTGCACAGGAGCTGCTTGTTGGCAGAAGCACGTTCAATTCTGCAATCACCCCAACCCTGAGGGTGGGCAGTCCCCTCTGACAATGTGCCTTCCACAATTCCATGCCTTTTCCAGGAGAGGCAGAGTCGTTAGGCTGGAGCAAAACTGTGTTTCACGCAGGGTGGTCCTGGAAGATCTAATTGGAGCTGACTTTGATTTACTACGTATTCTTGAACTTAAAAATTATGTACTCTTGACTCATTACATACTCTTAAATCATGGGCTCATTGCATTAGTCTGAGGAACCTGAACAGCTTGAAGCCCCGTGGTGGCCAGCAGTGTTCAGTGAGGGATCTGCTCGCTTCACTTGGGCTGTTAACCCTCTGTTGCAGCACACTGTGTTGAGATGCTGTCAGCAGCTTGGGCACAGGACAAGTACTGGGGTGCATGTGGACTTTTGGGTGCAGACTCTGCCTTTTGAAGCTCTGGGTGGTCCTGGTCTTCCTGCAGAGTGGGGGAGCTGCTCCCTTCCCAATTTAACTTCCAGCTATGTGTCTGACCGCCCTGGCTGAGTTGGGCAGGACTAGTGCATCCTGCTTAGTGCATGATGGGAGCAGCTCAGCCAGGGCAGAGGCACGTTTTGGTCAGTGTTTTTCTTTCTTCTCTCTTGCTGTCTGTAGGAAGGGGCAGGAGCCATGAGAAACACTCTCTTTTCAGAGGAAGTTTTGTCTTTCTGCTGTGGAATGGCTTGGCACATGGCAGCCTGTACCAGAACAGCCCCAGGCTTAGAAAAAAGAAATTAAAAGATTAGATTCCTAGATTTAGAAACCCAAGTCCATGGGCTCAGTGCCTTTACAAGAGGACAGGGGAGACAAAATTGGTTCTCCACTGTGGCTGAGGACACAGAATCAGGAGCTTATAACTATAATTACACTTTTGTGTTGCATTAGGCAGGTTAACCAGAAGAGGGGAGGGAAGAAACTGTGCATCTTCCGGGCTGGTGTTAAACTCTGAGGCCAAAGAGATGCAAATTGTTTGAAAAGGAACAATTTTCGCTGCCATCTACTCACCCTCAGAGTGGGCATTCAGTCCAAGCCCAGAGGAAAGCCTTGCCCTGTAGCTGCCCACCCAGCCTGAGGCATAACGAGGTCCTGCATGCACTGGCAGCACAGCCATATGGTGATTTAGCCAGAAAATGATTCATGCCAAGTGAGGGATGCTCAAGGGCAGCTTGGAGACCCCAGAGCACCTTGTGCTGGGCATTGGAGAAAGGCAATCTCCTGTCAGGGTCTGTACGTGCAGTCCCGCTCCCGCGCCGAGGGCTGTGCCTGCTGCAAACACCAATAAAGATGTCAAGTGGATGCGCGTGGGGAAATAAATCACAGCGTTATTTTCCTGCCCAGAGCATCAAGGTGTCTTCTCGGTGCAGTGTGAGGGGGAGCAGAGGAGAGACAGGCAGTGTTTTCAGATCTGTGCCGGGAGTGAGGGTTCCTGCGTGCCACCCGTGCCAGGCACGGCTGCTGGCAGCCCTTTCCCACGGCCACTGACCTGACCCACCTGGGCATTCAGGGTTTGACCACCAGCTCAATGCTGAGGGGCTTCTTGCCCATCACTGTGGCCTCAGGGTGGACACAAACAGGAGTTCTCAGCCTAGAGGGTCTGTGTCCCCTCACCTTTGCTGTGTGCAGTGGGAGGGCACGACTCTAAGATTTTGCCATGGCCTGGTAGGGGTCAAAGGGAAAAAAATAGGTGTAAAACTTAAAATGATGAAGTGTGTTGAGGCAGACCTTTGCTGTCAGTGCAAAGCAGCGAGCCCTGATTTAAGCAGCCCCTTCAGTAACTGACCTACACAGAACAAATCCATTTACAGTGTCTTGTTTCTCTTCACTGTTTAACTACCAGAGTTCAGAGACGATTCCTTACATGTTAATGGTGCAGGAATTTGGAAACTTTCCCAGAGTTGCTAGGGGAGCTGTGCAGGAATATGTCTGCTGTGCTTGTGCAGTTCAATTTCCTGCTGAACATCAGGCGGGCTGTTCTCGCCTACTGCTTTGTAATTAAAGTGCTGAAAGACCATCACTCTCTGAGGCTGATGGTGCTCAGATTTGCCCCCGGGTGAGGGCCGTCTCCGTGCCTGGCTGCAAGGAGGACAGGTGGTAAAATATCTATAGGTACAATTCCAGCCTGCTCTCATCCTGCTCCTGCTGTCCTATGGCTTGAATGAGAACTGCGGACCGGTCTCTGTACCCCAGACTGACTGTTTGATAGACCTCACAGTCCAAATCTACATCTCTGCTGCATCCCTTGTGCTACCATCCACAGCCACCATCTGTGGTGCCCTTTGCTCAGGGGACAGGCTGAGGGTTTGCCCCCATCCCTCAAACAGCTTGTCCACGGGGCTCAGCATCAGGAATGTGGTAGGTGACTGTCTCCCACCATGGCTGTGTGTGATTCTGACCCCTAGAGTAAGTCCGGGCCATACCCAAGAGTATCAGAACTTCTCAAGACCCTTTTCCAGAGGAATGTAGTTGATCTTGTGTGTGCTAAAATACAGGTCTTCCTCAAAGCTGAGCTCAGGGTAATGACCCTGGACTGAAAGGTCATAGTTTTTGCTCCTTCCTGCAATGAGGTGAGTGTGAATGTAAGTGCATCAAATCCCTGGGGCTGGAGGGCAAAGGGTAGAGTCCTGCACTGGACATGCAAAGCCTCCTCATCAAACCCCGGTGCTTGCAGCAAGGGATTGTCTGTGCCTGGGGCCCTGTCCAGACCAAGGACATCCTGGGGCTGCTGAGGGATGTAGAGACAAGGGTCACCAGTACCTCTGGTCTGTGGTATGATGGGGGTGGGTCCTGGTTTGGCAGCAGAAAGAGCCACCTGACAGCACCAGGGGAACGTGCTCACCACGGATGTTGCTGGTGAAAACAAGGGCTTTAAAAGGAGCTACAAGTGGTGAGCTGGTGTGTCTGCCTCCAGCTCTTTTGTCTCTAAACTTGGGTCTGACTCTTTCCACCGTCTTGTTAGGAACAAGTGCTTGGCCCAAGTTACATGGCAAATTTTGACATTTTAAAAATTGATGCCTTTTTCTGCTCATAACTTAAGCTGTCTAGTTTATCAGAGACATATGGAAAGTTTATTACAGTTTTATTACAGATCCAGCCAAGTGAGCTGACTAATGAATGTGATTTTACTTTTTTTTTTCAGTTAGGCCTTGGCATGAGAGGCCTCCTCTGAAAGGGATAGCTTTGTGTTGAGAAATAATGCGCAAGAAGTTTTTTATTTCCTCCCCTCTGTCCTAAGAGTTCAGCTTGGCAAAAGCTGCAGAATGTCTGATTTGGGGGTGGAAAGTGAGGCACAGGAGGAAATCGGGGTTTGCAGGAGATATATTGAGTTGCCCTGTGACAACCCCTTGGTGTGGCACCCTTGGTGCTCGTGCTCCCTGTGTCGTGGGCAGGGAGCACAGACAGGCTGCCAGGACAAATGGCACAAATTCACAGGAAACCAACATTTTGTTGCTTAGAATAACTTGGGATTTATTAATAAGGAATATACAGGTACAGCTGTCCTGGGGGTTGGGTGGCCTGGAACACTGGGGCTGTGAGGGTGCAAACCTGCGTGTGGTTTTCAGCAGCCAAGGGAAGCGTTAAACTCTCTGGAGGCTGCTTTGGGTGAGCTCAGCTGGTTGCCAGGTATGAGTGGAAACACAGCCTCATGCTGGCTGTTGTCCAAATCCTGCTGCCAGGGATGTTCCTGTGCTCTGCAGCGGACACAGATCTCCTGTACCCACCACCCTGAGCAGCACCTTCCCTTGACCTGGGGGCCTGGCTGTGTGCGGCTCTGCATAGTGTTTCGAGGTGGAAAACAGTGTTTTTATGTTCTCTTGCTGTGTTTGGAGTTGTAAGGCTGTGCTCAGAGAGGATGGTCCTCTGGCCCTTTCAGTCCCAGGTGTCAGAGTGTACAATCCTTACATCTTCAGAGCTGGTGATGCAGTTTTCCACTTTCCAGCACAAACCTTTTCTTGCACTCAGAAGATGTTCCATCCCTCCCAGTGATGCCTGGGTAACCCAAGGGCAGATCTCCCAGGGTTTTAACAGCTCTGGAGACACATTTTAGTTTTTCCCTTGTAGAAACCACTCGCTTCAGCTTTGGGCTCATTTGATTCATGGATTCAGTTGGTTAGAACTTACATTATTGTTGGTTTTCCACTACTCAGAATATCCTCCTGTGCCTTCCCTCTGCTGTTCTGCAGTTTGTAGTGCCCGCTGGGACGATGACAGCAGCGCTGCAGAATGCAGGGTTTGGCTGGGTTATTGTAGTTTTACTGCCTTGCCTTGCATAATGCAGAGATCTCCAGCCCAGCTCCCAGGCTTGTCCTGGTTACCGGCTCGCTTTTTGTGCCTTGTTGCATTGCCTCATCTGGTGGTGGTGGCGGCGGCCTTTTCCACTCCCCATCTGCCCCCTTCAGTTCTCTCTGCTGCACTTCTACCATCTATAGGCAAAATCTCTTCCTCTGACTCATTGCTTGGTGCTTCCCTCCCTTCAGTCTGCTGACTTTGGCATAATGCCCTCTTTGCTGTGAGCCTTGCAGGGGGCAGCACACACAGGACTCTCCTCTGGGTGAGGGTTTTCTTTGCAGCACACCAGAAGTCAGCTTTGGCTAGTTTTTCTCCTATTAACTTCTGCTTTTGTGCGACATGAGAGGCGTTTCCCTGTGGAGCCTGATAAATCCCCTCTCCTCGAGGCTCTGCTTCTTACCTGGGTCTCTTTTTTAGACCATGCCTAGGGCTTTGGACACATTTGTAGACCTTGGCAGAGCAGGAGCTTGCCTGCAGGCATGGATGCTACACCCTGTTATCTCTGCAGCCCTTTCTCCTTATGGCTCAGCACCCGAAGTGCTGGCTGAGCCCGGGGTTGCTCTGCTCTGTTCCTCTCCCCTGCTCCTCCTCTACAGCGGCTTAGTGCATCCTTAAACTTGGATCCTCACAACACCAGCCATCTGCTGCGTTTTAGCCGTACAAAGAGCTATTGTTTGCTCCGGATCCTGGCGAGGTAGCTCTGCTTCTGGAGCACTCTGCGGCTGTGCCAAGGGTCCTTCTGCTCTGCTGGCAAGTGCAGGTGTCTTTGGAGCAGCCTTTGTCCCTGACAGAGGCACGGCTCGGGGTTTTTTTTTTTTTCCCTTGTTTTTCCTTGTCTAATCACAATCCTGAAGTTTCCCACAGCGAGCCTACACTGAGAAGTGCCCCTATTCTTTGGCAGGGACTAGACCTGGGGTTGGTCCCTGGCTATCCGTGGGAGCAATGTTCTGAGCTTTGGGCTTGAAGTCTTAATGTCTTTTCGATTGTTAAATCTCTTAATGTCCTTTAGCATAAAATCCTCAAAGTCAGGGTCTCTGTCAAACTGCATTGCCCAAAGCTTGTTCCCTCCGGAAGCTCCGTGGAGGGGAAAGCAGTGGGTTAAAAGCAGAGCCCTGCTGCCAGCTGGGGACACTGGTGCATGACAAATGTGGCTTTTGCATTTCCCTCTGCAAATGAGCCCATAGTCAGCCTAATTTCGGAGAGAGCCGCCTCTGAACCCGAGTGACTCAGAGGAATTTATTCTGCGCCCCGGCGGTGTCTGGCGCGGCTGCGGCAGCCTCGCAGGTTTAATTTGTAAATGCTGACACATGGCATTTCCTCACCGTCTCGTTGGGAAGGGCGGTGTGTCTGCCGGCACTTCCAATTTGTCACTGTCAGGACTGGCCCCATCTCCTGCTCGTCTCTGAAATGCCTTCTGATCGGTGCCGGGGAAGTTATTGGCACATAATTTATCATTTAATATTACCAGAAGGGTTTCTTCTACAAACATCCCTGAAATGATTATCCAGGTGATGTTTGGTAGCTCTTCCCTTCACCACCTGCAAAGATCTCTCTCTGTGTCTGTTTGCTGCTCTGCTGTAGTGCTGGGGAGGAAAACTGTCCTTGATGCAACATCACCTGCGCTGGAAAGTCTTGATTAACACCCAGCTGAGCCTGCCCAAGTGCAGCACCTTCCCACAGCCCTGCTCTTGCAGAAGGTTTTGCATGAAGGACTTTTTCAGGACTGCAGCACTGGCATCTCAGGTCAGGCAGCTGGGGGAAATGCTTCCCCACATCCTATTCCTTCCTATGGAAAAAGGAGAGTGAATAAAGGCCACTGAGGTGCCTGGACACTCCTGGAGGGTGCAGGGGGGCTGATTCTGGGGTGCTGTGTCCCTAGGAATAGAGATCTTCTGCACTCTTGTCACAGTGGTGACAGCTTGCCCTTGCAGGTAAGTGCTGAGATGTTGCATGGCACTCGGGGGAAGAAAACCTGTTCCCAAGGGCTGACACAGAGAGGGATCAGAAGGCACCTCGGCTGCTGTCCTGCTTCAGACCCCTGTGGTGCAGGGGAAAGGGCTGATCCTGATGGGACCCAGCTTCTGCTGGTGTTCAGCAGCACCTGGATGCTGCAGGAGCACCATGTGGGCTGCGGTGCAAGGCAGAAGGAGGCAGCTGACTTACACACAGCATTCCCCAACTCACGGCCAAAGCTGGAATGTGGCAGCTGCTTTTGGGGCTTTAAAAAAAGGGGACATTGCAAAAACTGCCCTGCATGTATGTAATGCTCCATCCCCTGGGGGAGTGGGTTGTGTTGTCCTGACACAGCCTCTCCACTCACACTTGTCTTGGCCACCACTTTCTCCATCTCCTCCCTCTGTCCTCGACTGCAGCCAGGCAGTCAGTCCCAACCCTGGCTGGTGTCCTGACTAACACAGGGCAGCTTTCCTTGGAAGCTGGCTCATGGTTTTATAGTTCTGCTTTATTAGAGACATGAAAGTGATTTTTGTTGTTGCTGCTTTACGAGCCAGACTTCAAAGGATGCAATTAGGCAGACTGGGCGAAGACCTGCTGGTATCTCATGGAAATCTGTGGAAAGCCACTTCCCTTCACAGCCCGTTCCACAGTTGGGCTGTACTTCTGGTATTTTCATGGAAATTGCTGATTTCTGAGAAAGATTGCAGTCAGACAAGGTCTTTGGTGTCTATGGTCATTGTTCCTTGGCCTGGACATCCTCATACCCCATGACATGGCAGGAGCAGCTGTGGAAGTCATTGTGTTGTTGTCAATGTTTGGATGATGGCTTTAGGGTCAGAAAACATGAACTTACAGGAGGCAAAAGAGCCATTGCTGGAGAATTATCTCAGGAAAGTGTAAAATGGCTGTAAAAGTGATGTTTAGTTGTGGCTCAGCTCTCCATCTTGCTCCATGTTCTCTCTCCAGCTGGCTTTTGGCTCTCTGATGAGATCCCTGGGGTAGGGGCTGTTCCCCTGTGACATTGCACTCAGGCCCTGGTCCCAGCTCAGGGAAGGACCAGATGCAGGGCAGGTGCCTCCTAAGCAAGCATCCCAGGAGTGGTCAGACACCTCCTCCAGGAGACATCCATACCAGGCTGATCCTTCACACCTCCTCCTGCTTATTTGGAAGACAGTGTTGCATCTGCATGGTCAGGGAAAGGTGCCACCTGCCCTTCCTGCCCTCTGCAGCTGAATGCAGCAGAGGGGCCAGCCTGAACACTGGTGATGCTCTTGGTGGGCACAGGGATTGTTCCCATCAGGAAGTGTGCAGGATCAGTGAGAGCTGCAGCTCAGATTCCAGCTTTCCTGTAGTTCCTGAGCTTCCTAATGAAGATACTCCCTAAAAAATCCCCACCAGCTTCCCGATTCCCAAAAGCAAACCATCAGCACAGGGCGGCTTCCCAAAAGCTGATGGGTCTCTCCCTCCTGGCTTCATTCTGCTGCTCCTTCCCAAGCCTGTAGGCGTGGGGATCTGAGCCCTTTATCAGCTCCTGTACACCAGGAAATTTTGTAAGTGTCTGAGAAGACCCTGAGGCTATATAAAAGTTCAGATCGTGATTCATTTCCTTCCTATTCAGGGATAGGCTAATTTGAGAGTATGCACTGAACATTAATTACCTTCCTTGCCACGGTTTCCTAGTCAGGCATCCTTTCCCAGATGACTTTCTGCTCACTCAGGTCCAAGGCCATAAAAGCTCCCCTATTAGGAAAGGAAATATTTTACATCAGGTTTATACTGTATGCCTGAGGTCATCAGAAGTACAGATCGAGTGGCAGAAATACACACTGTGCTCTCCTTCCCACATGACAAATGAATCAATAACTCATCGATTTAAATTAAAATGTCTGCCTTGCAAAATGCCTCCAAGTGCTAATATTTGTAGCCCTCCGTGTTTTGCAGCGGCCATTGGAAATCTGCTGCCCCTGTAACATGTGCAAGGATCCAGCTCTGCTAGCGGCATGTGATTGCTGACTCCCAGGAAAAACCTGCTTTCCCTTCCCCTGGAAGGATCCAACAAGGTGAACTCTTGGAAATTGCTTCTCCTGGCACATGAATTATGTATCGAACAGGTGGCAGTCAATATATCTGACTTCTTCACGAGGTAATTAAGAATAAATGTGGGAATTCAGGCAGAACTGTTGCCCTGTGTGGGAGGTGAGCATAACTGCACGGAGCCAGCTCTAGAGCGCACGGGGAAGGGGTGGGGATGCTGCAGGGATGCAGAGGGATGTATTGCTCAGGGAAACTCCTGCTCCCATTGCCTCTCACTGTGCCCAGCTGGTGCCTGGGCACCGTGCTGGACCAAGCTGCTGTTTGCATTCCCACCTCCCTCCTGATACTGGGAATAGCCCACATTTTTCCATAATTCATTGTGTTATTTGCTGCTCCAGTGTACCTGTGTGTGCTGACAGGGTGGATGGTGAAATAAACCTGGATCCAGCTACCTGAGCCCTGATGGGGTTGTTGCCCCAAATTGCTGGGCTTGGAGCAGCAAGGAAAATGGGCCCTTTTTTCTAGTGCTGTCTTTGTTATCTTGGGATAGTATTGACTTCCATTAAAAAAATCCAAGCATTCCTCTCTGCTCAAATTTCTTCTTGTGAGCTAATTAAAAAGTAGCTGTATTAGTGAACATATCCATGGTCATTAGCAAACAGTTAAGTAACTAATTTTAAAGATTTATGGTGTTGGTAGCAGGTAAATTATAGTCTTTGGAGAGTTTTCTTGCAAATGAGCTGAAAATAAGGTTTGTTCTGGCCTCAGGGAAACATAAAGGAAATGCATTTAATGACCACAAATTGTATGTGCTGATAGTCTCAATAAGATATTTAATGCCTACTTGCAATTTTAGCAGTTGGAAAAGTACAACAGACTTAACAGCATGTATGGGTTGCATGTCCTCGGCTGATAGATCCTGGATCTGCCATCTCCAAGCATCTCACAGGGCCCTGGGGGAAGGAATTCTTCCTCTTACCTGGGGAAAGTTGTGATGTATTAGAAATGAGTGTGGGACTTTTGTTTTCCAGCTTTGGTTTTAAAACCCGGCTGGTCTCCAGCCGTGACACGGATTACAGTCTCGGTTTCACAGTTAGAATAATGTTTAGGTTGGCAAGGGAAGCCCTGAGTGTGCCTGCAGAGGAAAGACACTTGCTAGAAACTGCTTTCAGCCGCTCGGGTCTTTATTTCTCCTCTGGGCAGCCCTCACTGCCCACACTGACAGGTCACTGCAGTGCTTCCCACCACGGCTGAGGCTCAGGGCTGTGCTGCAGACTTGGATGAGACATATCAGGTGGACAGTGTGTGGGATGGCGTGTCCTCCTCATCTCCTCCCTGCTGGCATTGTGGCAGGGGATGCTGAGAGCTGCCCGGAGCTGTCAGGCTGGTTGCAACCCACGTACAGGTTATTAAATCCCCAGTTCTGATTCTTTTTTCCCCCCAAAACCCCACGTCTGAGTAGGAGCACTGAGGCTAATAACGAACAGCTCTGGGTCCAGAGAAGCCGTAGATGGTCCTAAATGATTGAAGAAGGCAATTTCCCTAACGGAGCTGTGGGCCCCTGGCAGTGATTAGTGCCTAAGCAGAAATGCATCACTTAGCTCCTATTATTTAAACATAAGATACTTGAGCAAGCACACAGAATGTTGTTTGCTGTAAATTCTTTCCCTCATTGGAAGGAGTCGTTATTTACACATGCAAGTGCTGGCAGTGTGTGTGTGGGAGCTTCCTCGCCTGCTGCTGGACCCACACGGAATATAAATGACCACATTTCTCCTTGGTAGCAACGACTCCATCCGAGGGCTATCTTCCCTGCATGTTAACTGTTAATTATAGGGTATATTTATATCATTAAGGTTTATCTTCAGTCCTTTCCTTCCCCCTTGTTAAATTGCTAATGCATCTCGCACAGCTTAATTCCCTCAGCTTCCCCTCCTGGCCTGTGAAGGAGTGGGAGATGCCCATGGCTTGTGAGAACAGGGCTGTTCTGGGATCATGGAATCATCAAATAGTTTGGGCTGGACCTTAAAGATCATCTAGTTCTAACCCCCTGCTTTGGACAGGGATGCCACCCACTAGACCAGGATGCTCAAAGCCCCATCCAGCCTGATCTTGGACACTTCCAGGGGTCTTGTAGTGTCGCCAAACACCCGATGGGATGTGGCATTGATGTTCTTGGCTCATTGCCTACCAAAAACACCACAGTGAAGTGATAAAAGGTGGAGATGCTGTGGTGCCCTGAATGAGTAAAACACTCTGCATGGCAGGGGCAAGGACCTTTTGTGGGATCTCTTGCTTTCCCTTCCTTTAATGAAGGTGTTTCATAGGCCTGGGAACGTGGCTCACTCTGGCAGATGATTAAATAACCAGCTTGTTCACTGGGGAGGATGCCTCCAGGGATGCACAGCCTGGCTGTGAGCGGGAAGGGCTCCTCTCTCCCCCCAGCCGCAATTAAGCTCTTGTCAGCCTGAAGGCGCCGGGGTGTTGGGGGGAGATGGACGGCATTGCCGGCAGTCCCTCGGCTGCTGGTTAAACAATTTGTATTTCAACTACCCATTAATTGGCATAAGCCCTGGCAAGGGCTGCTTCCTGTCCTCCTGGGACAGGGTGGCTGGTGGGAGCCTGCCATGGAGGCTCATCCTTATGCTGAATTCCCTATTTCCGTAGGTATCAAAGAGCTTTTTGTAACTTTATTTTGGGGTGCCTGATTTCTGATGTATTGCGAGAGGGTTGTGTTTCTTCAGAGGTCTCTGGGGTTAAGGTGTTCCCCAACACTGGTGTGGGTTTGTGGTGTCAGGGGCTGGCCCCAAGCGTGCCCCCTTGCAGCAGGGCAGGTCCCAAAGCTGCAGGAACCCAGGGATTCACCACCCCCTTCTATATTTGTATGGTGCCTGTTTATCTGGAATTACAAACAAGCTTTTCCTGGGTTGAGAAAACATGTCTCTTCTCTTTGTCTCCTTCTCCTTTCCTTTCCATGACTGCTCAGAGTGGATTTCTGCTATGCCTGAAAACCTGTTCACATAAAAACATTAAAGGGAGCAAATTATTTAAGAGCTGGGACCATGGGTGGGTGAGGCGGCAGAAGGCCAGATCCGTGGTTTTTTTGGCCATTAAGCTGCATATCATGCTTAATATAGCAGGTGATATCTCCAGCCTCCCCACAAATTCAGGGCAAGAGCCAAGAAAAGAGAAAATGTTTCTTGTCAGGAATGACTTAATTTTACTAGATGCTGCCTTTAAATGGATTCCTTTAAATATGTGGCCTGAGCTCTGTGGGTGTTTGCTGTGGGAATTGCTCCTGTTGCAGGAGATGTGTCCATGAGAAATGGCAGTCCCCAGACAAATGCTGCTTCTGCTTTCTCACACACCTGGCCAGGTGAGAGGAGCTCTGGAACACCCCGTAAGTTCTTTAATGGCTCCTCCGTGGGCTGCAAGTGCCATCTTGCTGTTGTTCCCTCACCCCCAGGGTCTGGTCACAGGGCCGAGCTTTGGAAAAGGTCTCTTGATCATTGGAGATTTTAAAAGATAAAGCATACCCTCCAAATCCTGCTTCCTTAGGTATCCCCTTAACTCTCCTAGGCTTTGAGCCTGGCTTGAGCCAGAGGCACACCAGCTTGTCAGGTCTCATTAAGCCAGAGTCAAATGTCCTTGAATTTTGGATGTTTACAGGTTTTCCAGCAAGGTTTCAGATGTGTTTGTGAGAGTGGAAAGCCCACTGTGTGCCCTTGCTGGGAGGGAGCTGTGCCAGCCCTTGATGGCCCTTCCTGTGGGTACAGGGGGCATGAAGCATCATTGGGAGTATGGGGCCACACTCACAGCTGTCTGGTGAGGCAGACAGTTAAACCCTGCAAATCTTCAGGTCCCGTTTACATTTTTGCTACTAAAGTGATCATAAAAACCTCATCACAAAAATGTTTATACATGTTAAGAAGTGGAGACAGGCTTGTTATGTGGCGGCTCTTCCAAGCACATCTTGTGCCTGGGGAACAGGCTGACCAGGGAACGCTGCCTGGCCCCATCCATGTGCCAGGTCCCTGCTGATCCTTCAGAGGATAACCCTTACGCTACAGAAAGCCCTTTCCTACAGCTTGTAAATCCTTTAAAGGTTTTGGCAGTGGGGTTTGCTGAGCGCTCTGTGTATCGTCATTCCTGCACGTTTCCTCCATCCATAATTCCACATATGATCGCACCTGGGTGCCAGGGTTGCTTAAAATATTCCTGCTTGGCACATGTGTGTGTTACAGCCTCAGAGAGGGGAATGTTCCAGAGGTGATGGCGATGCAGCAGAAGGAACATGAAGCAGCGAGAGGAAACTTAATGTGTCAACCTCCAGACTTTCCATCCAGAGCCATGCTTGGGACTTTTCCAGCTCTCACTAGTGTTTCCTTAACCATCCCCAAGGCCTGGATTCCGCCCCTGCCTTCCTCCTTCCTCCTCAGCTGATGTCTTCATTAGGGGAAAGTACGAGGTCAGAGGTATCCTCTGAAATTCAGCACGCTGGCTCTTTTTACCACTCCTTTTTTTCCCTGCATTTGGAAAAGGCAGAGGGGGAGGATGGGGGGGGCTCCTGCTTCAGTTTGTCTTTTTGCACCTTTGCTGGATCTGTGCCTAAAAAACTGTAAGCTCTTTTCCCCATCATAAGCTTTTCCCTTATTCAGAGCAAGCTTTTAACCCCAGGGCTGTACCTCATGGTCCCTGGGATGCTCTGGTGTCCGTTTGGGGTTATTTATACCCCTGTCTGGTGCAGCATGCCAAGGCAGTTGTTTTTCTTAGGAATTCAGAGCAAAGACACCCCTAAAGAGCCAATTAGCCCCTATTTACACCACACTGCTCAAAGCCAGGCTGGGGCCACTTAAACCAGCCCTGATCATTTTAACATGCTCCGTGGGCTTTGGCATGGCTACGGGTTCAGTCCCTGGGCATCACCAGCCAGATCCAGGCTCTGAGGGCTGGTGGGCATTATCCCTGCTGCAGTCCTGTGTGCTGCCTTCCACAGGATGTCACCGAAATCCCAGTGCTCACTGAATTCCATGGTTACAATTTTTGGCCAGCATGCCTAGGACTCCCCGAGGCAGGAGCTGTGCTGGCTGTTGCTCTACATCACCAAGTTCCATATTTGCACCCCTTAAATAAGTTTATTTTCAGCATTAATAGATTTTTGGATTGTTTGTGGTTGTTGCTCTCAGGAAATCATGAAATTTGGTGATGGGAGCAGCTGGATCGGGAGCTGGAGGAAGTAAGAGTCAAAAACGATTAAAAGGTGGTGGTGGGAGCAGCTCCAGTGCGGATGCATGGATAAGGCAAAGCCCCTGAGAGACAGACAGGAATTTCCTCTGTGCAGCCGAGAGCAGGAGCTGGCCCCCTCTGCTTTTTAAATCATTTTGTTGTGGAAATGACCTAAAAATTCACAATCCCACAAGGTACAGTGCTGGAGGAGGAAGAGGGAGGCTGCTGGTGCCAGTGCCAAGAGGCCACTGGGAGGGTCAGACCTCCCTTGGGAGGACACAAGCCGGGATGAAGGAGGGGGCTCCCAGCCAGGGTGACCCTGTGTGGGGCAGGATCTGTCCCGACACTTCTCTGCATGGCAGTTCTGAGCGAGCATCTCCCATTTCCAGGCATTTTCAGGTTGCTTTTCTCCCTCTCCTCAGAATCTGTGGCTTCCTTTGCCATCGTCAATCATTTTGGCAGGGGACAGGAACTTTGTCTTCATTTTTGCCCTTGAAGAAGATGTCATTGCTGCAGCATTAGCACAGGAACATTGCCTTCTGCTTGCCAGCACTTGCCGTTCCCGCAGAGCCTCCTCGGCAGCAGGAGCTGCTGCAAGAGGCTCTTTATTTTTTCTCAATTTCCTGAGATGATCTGAGGCTGATTTGGGAATGCAGGTGCTGCTCTGAGGTAGGGGCAGTTGTGTTCAGCAAACCAAGCTTGTGTTTGGGGTGGTTCATTTGGCAGCTTTGAGGTCTGGTTATCTCCTCTCAGTACTTAAAAGGGGCTTATAAAATAGCGACTTTTTGCGTGGATGGATAACAGAGAATGGTCTTAAATGAAAAGAGGGAATATTTGTATTAGGTGTTAGGAAGAAATTCCTTATTCAGAGGGTGGTGAGGCACTGGCAGCAGTTGCCCAGAGAAGCTGTGGCTGCCCCATCCCTGGAAGGGTTCAAGGACAGGTTGGACAGGGCTTGGAGCAACCTGGTCGAGTGGGAAGTGTCCCTACCCATGACAGGAGGGTGCAATGGGGTGAACTTAAAGGTCTCTTCCAACCCAAACCACTCTACGATTGTATGGCATCCACCTCTGATGGAACCCAAACCTGTGAGCTGGTATTTGGTGACTCTTTCATGCCTCAGCTTTGTGTTATTGCTTAACCCCCATCTAAGAGAATTAACCAACTTCTCCCCAAAATGATGCTCCTAAATTTGGCTTCATCTCCCATCCATGTGCTGCTCCATGGGCCCCGTGTGAATCTCTGCCTGGGCTCAACTTTTGAGCCTCTCCACAAGCCCTCCCACTGCCCCAGCATCACCCCTGGCTTTCAATCATCTTAATTCTTTAGCAAAGGCGTTCCTGTACGTTAGCTTAGCGTGTTGCTGGTGTGATATCCGTGATGCTGATTAAATTAAAGTTTCCACTAAAACTGGGATTTGATTACATGTGTTAATCCCATTTTTTCCCCCTCAGGAGATGTGACAGGGAGCATGGTGGGTGCTCTCCTGCTGTGCAAGGCTTTTCCCAATATGCTGTGGAAGCCACTGGGGAATTAAGGTGACAAGAAAAGATGCTGGTTTGGTTAGTCAAGAAAAAGGAACATTTTCTCCCCAGACAGGAAAATCCCACTTTATACTTGTCTCCAGTCTTCAATTTAACAAGATTTTACTCATTTATCTTTTCAAAAAGAAGTGATCCTGTGGGAAATATTTGTTGTGCTGGCTCCCCTGTGGTGCTGAGAGCACAGATGGAGCAAAATGGTAGCGAGGTTTAGTTATTTTTTTTTATTATTCTTCCTTTCTTTTTTTTCCTTTTTTTTTTTAATTTTTCTTTTTATTTTCTTTTTTTGATCTCAGGAAAGCTTGGGGATGTCTTTATCCATGTGTGTGGCAACACTGGTCCAGCATGCCGATGTCAGAGGACGGTGTGAGCTGTCCTGCACCCATGAAGCTGTCCTGGCATCAGGCTGGGTTTGGGCTACATTGAGCAGAGGGAAAACAAAACCCAAAAGCTTGCCTTGATCCTCCCCCTCAAGGGGAATTTCCATCTATGCCCCATGCCTGGGAAGCAGCACTAAAGGTTTTTCAAGCACTTTGAGAGCTCCTGTTAAAAGGTGCTATCAAAATGAAAAATGTGATTTTCTCGGAGTGGCCCCACCTGTGACTCATCCATCTCCATTAGGGCAGAGACTCACAGTGAGTTATGGGAAGTCCTTGTTAACCTCAGGGGAATTTTTTTTCCCCTAATTTTGGGGGTGTTTTTGCTCGCTGGGCAGATCTAGCAGAGGATTCTCATGGAAAAAATAGTTTAATGCAAACATGGTGCAGCATTTATTAAAAGGAAATATTTTGCACTTCAAAGAATCTATCAAAGGCACGAATTTGGAAACAAGAAAAATCCCTTTATCTGACCAGAAAATCTTGTCAGTGCATTATCTGTCTGTGATGGGGAGCCAAATTTGAAACTGGGCTCTCACCAGGATGGTTGTTTCCATCCCCAGTGAGGGAATTAAATGAGTAGCTTTAAAAAAACACCCAATCTAATAAAAAGTCAACATTTAGTTTGGCCTCAAAAACGGAAACCTCTCTCTTCTGTGGGACCACTTGTTCCCCGAGACGCTGCTGACCTCAGGGAGGTTATTTTTAGCTAATCTCATTTTTAGGCTTCTTCCCACCAGAGTGGGATGGGGCCAGAGGGCAGGATCTGTCCCCAGAGTGTTGCTGGGCTGCTGAGGATCTTCAGTGCTCCCCAAACCCATCCTGACCCATTGTTAGAGACAGGAGGTGACACAGATGCTGTGCTGGTCACATTGGGCAGTTGAGAGGGACTGTGCATGGGACAGCATCTCTTTGGGACTCTCTGCTCTGGCCTTGAAGTTATTTAATGGATGGCTTTGCAGTGTTTTTCTTTAGTCTTTGAAGTTTGTGTGGAAGGATATTGAATTAAAGCAGGGTTTTGCCAAATCAGCGCACTTTCCTGAAAGCTCGAAATGAGTTCTTGCTTTTTTCTGCCTATTAGAAAGAAATACTACTATTTTCTCCAGAGGAGGGGAAAAAAAATATCTATAAATTTCTGGTTTTAATCTGAAGCTTGAAAATACAATATTTTTCCTTACTGCTGGGCGTGGTGAAAAGTCTCATTGGGGGACAGGGAAGAGACACATCCCTGTGCTACTGTTGTGGGTTACTCTGGGACAGACTCCTTTTCAACACTGAGAGGACGAAAACCCTGGTGTAGAAACTCTCCTTGTGTTCCCCTGAAACCCTGGCATGTCATAAGGCCCTATATTTAACTTCAGAGTCCACTTAGGCTAAATAAGAGCCCTTTTATAGGGAATGAGAAAAGTTAAACATATTGTTGGGTTTACAAGTAGTCATTAAATATTTGCTGCTGGGCTGCGATGGGTTCCCACTCTGTCTCTAGCTCGCTGTCAAGTCTGTTTAAAGGGAAATAAATAAGCCTGGAGGGGCTCTGGGGCTGCAGTGGCCCAGCCCTGATGGGTACAAGCCCCCGGCTTTGAATTTTTGGAGGGATTTTGTCTCCACTGGTTTCTGTTTCTTCCCTGCCGTACAGAACTGCCTGATAAAGCAATAACTCAGCTTTATTGATTATGTCAAAGGCAGTAATTCAAGAAAGCTATTTAAATTCACAAGAGGAAGCTATCGCAATTATAAGTGTCTGCAGCAGATTATTAATCATTTTTGTTATGGCTATCAAGCCACGAGACAGACATTTTCTGTAAGGCTTACGTGAGCGCTGGCTTTTCAGTAATGACTTGGGTTTTGCTCTCTTATTGGTTCATAGCGCAGAATAAAAAATAAGCAAACTGCTTTTTATCTAGATCAATGTGCATAAGGCTTTATAGCATATTGCTGTAGGAGCATATGAACTTCCAGCAGTTTAAATTCATACTCTGTTTAATCCGCCCAAATACCAACGCTAGCTTTGTACTCCCCTTCTTTTTATTTCTCCACTGCTCTTCCCACAATAACACTGTGATTTAGGGCAAAGCAAGTTGACCGTCCTTGGAGGTGTTAAAAAACTCCCTGTAGATGTGTTCTCAGGGACATGGTTTAGGGGTGGATTCAATGAACTTAGAGGTCGTTTCCAACCTCAATGTTTCCATGATTTCTTGCAGCATTTGCCTGCACGTGAGCATTAGTGAAAGGCTGAATCCAGACCCCTCACAGTCTGGTGCTTGAGGAAGAGCCAGGTCACTCCCCACAGTCTGACCAATATGTTGCACATGGTTATGGCCGTATCTTGGTTCCTGGTGAGTTTTCAGGTCTGACTCTCTATGTCCAGCACCCCACATCACCCAAATCCCTGTGCCATTATTTTCTGCATCTGCTTTATGGATGTCTCACCCCCAGTCCAGACTCCCACAACGTGCTGCAGCTCATAGTGATGGGGGAAGCACCCATGAGCTATTCCTTCATACCAGGAATATCAGACAAATTAGAGGAAGTTTAGGCAAGGGGAATAAAAACCAGTGAAGGGATGGAGAGCGTGACTGATGGGGAATGATTAATAAGCAATTGAGGACAAGCGTGGGAAGGGGAACATCATGTCCCTGGAAAGCTGTGATGGGGCTGGAGCACCGGGGAAGGGAAGGGGCCTTGTGCCTCCCTGGTGCTTTAGGTGCAGATGATTCTGGTCCATGTGATGCCCTGCTCCCCCCAGCTGGAGGCATCTTGTGCCCCTTTCCCCCATCTCCTCGCTCAGGCTCTGCTGCAGAGGGATGTTTTTGGGGCCGGTTATTGCCTTTCAGCTCTCCTGTGAATATCTGGCTCTTCCAGCCAGGGAAAATGGGTTTTTACACCACTCCTTTAAATTGATACTTACCTTTGGTTACCAGCGAGCCCCCAGAGCTGATAACACCAGCAGGTTGAAGCCGGGCAGCCTTGGCTGAGGGCCAGTCCCCATTTATACCGCGGACAGGTTTTTCATTTTTTTCAGAAAGGCAGTTAAGCAGAACACTTCTCTATAAAAAGCTGCAAAAGAGATCAGAGCAGCCCTCCTTCTCCTCTTCCATCTCCTCTGCTTAGTGACCTAGAACTAAATGTTTTATTATTAGAAGAAAAAAAAAAGTTAATATATATATTCAAGGCAGGTCTTTGATAGAGGATTTTGGGAAGGCAGCTCTCTAGAGCAGGATGAGGTGATGCTTGCATGGGTCACTTGCTGAAGAGGATAAGAAGCCTGGAGCATCCTCTCCAGTGGATGAAGAGGTGTGAGATTGCTGTAAGCACAGAGTCAGGTCTCCACTGTCATCTGCTGAGCTGGGGCTTGGAAGCAGCAGCCTTGGTTTAGGAGGCAAGGGCCTGGTGGGGCTTAGCAGCCCTGCAGAGCAGGACCCTCCCTGGGACCAGCTCTGGGTCCCCTGAAAGGGACCAACCCTGGTCCCCTGTGGATGTCAGAGTAGAGCCCAGGGTTTGGTCATTTGTCTCTTGTAGAATCAGAACAGTTGGATGGGAGTTTCAGGACAGCTGGGGGATGCTGTCCTAAGGGACAGCCAAGCCTTGTCTTGGGTGGCCTGAGCTGGGGGACAGCATGTCCTCCAAAATGCAGCAGCACACCATCTTGGCACAATTCCTTTTCGCTTCCCTCAGAGCTGTGCTGGTTTTGATTAAATACCTCATCAAACGTTTATTTTGCCTGAAAGGAAGCTTTTGTTCTTGTTCTGGGGCCTTTTGGTTATAAAAACTTCAGCCAAAGTCACTTAATTAAAAATGTACTTTTCCTGCTCTGCTCATCGGGCAGTTGTTTTGAGGCACAACAGTGCCGAGGTGCAGAATGGGGTGTCTGCAGGGTAGCAAAGCCTGGATGTGCCAGCTGGGAGGGAGATGGGGCTTTGGGCAGGAAAGATTGGCTCCAAAAGTGTGAACTCTCGTAGAATCATAGGATATCTTGAGTTGGAAGGGATCTGTAAGGATCATCGAGTCCAACTCAGTGGTGAGCAAGGATTTTTCCTTTTGGGTCTCATTTACACTCAGATTTAAAAAGCAACTCATGAAGTCCCACCAGCTCAGGTCACCAGTGGATGTGAGACCACGAGTGAGCAGAAAACAGGGTTTAATTTTAACTGAATTTCTCTTCCTAGAAGGTGCTCTGCCATTAGTGATGGTGTCCCCACAGGCAGGTAGGGTTTTGCCTCTCTCTTCTCTATCAATATCGGATACTCTGTAAATGACAAGCAGGACCTTCCCTGGGCTCTGCCTCTGAGTACTCTTGTACCCCCAGGTAGCTAAAACTGGCAATATAGAGGCGAGATGTTCCTCGCCTTGCCAAGCACAGGGGCATTATTTTTGCTCTCTCATATCAGCTATAAACAGCTATTAGAAAATCTCCTGCAAGAGTCCACGTATGAAACACTCTGGGTTCTGTCCCAATTACAGAGTGGCAGAATAGAAGGAATTAATGCTGCGATGGAAAATGCTGGGAAATGAGGTTTTTCTGGGAGAATTGCCCTGAAAATGTACTTTTGTGGTTGCTTTGTAAATCTGGCTGCAGAACCTGCAGCTCCTGTGAGATGGGGGTCATTTTCCTGTTACAGACAGCTGTGTCCATGTTATGTGTCCCTGGTACATACATGGCAGGGCAGGTGCAGTTGCAGTGCTGGGCCCTCTCTCAGTGGGGCATTGTGGGTCTTAATTGAAGAACAATCAGCAATTAAAAACTAGTCTCTCCAGGCAGCTCCTGGACATTTAATATGGTCCTGGCCAAGAGCAAATGCATCCAGGACAGCGGCCAGTTGATGATGGGCAACAGGAGGAGGGAGAGGAGTTAAAGGCCATGCTTTGGCCACTGCTCCTTAACATCCCAGTACAATGCTCTCCTGATACTGCACCTTCAGGGAAGAGCTGGTGCTGGCACACTCCAGCAGGTTTGGCCATGGTGAATTTGCTGTCTTTTCCATCTTTCCTATTCTAATTTTCCAAGGGAAAGTGTGTTTGTTTTTTTGGCAAGCACTGTGCCATGGAACAGCAGGGCTTAGCTGGAGGTTCCCAATAGGTGTTGCCTAAGCAAGTTCCATCCAGGTACAAAGGGGTGCAAGGCATTATTTGCTGGGTTGTACCAAGGATGGAGAGAGGAGCGACAGATAAAAACTGCTGTTCGTTTGGGATGCATTTAGTTTTCTTTCCTAAAATGTAAATGTCTCTTAAATGGACCGGATTTGTGGCCTGTGTTTTGGTTGCTTAGTTCATCTTTCTTTGTCCTTTTACACCTTTTAGTACAGAGAGGGATGGGTTACGCAGGCAGGAGGGAAGCCAGACTGAAAAAGCACCGTAATTTCCCCTTTCCCTTTTGTAATGGTCGTGAAACTAATAGCCAGAGCCTCTGCTTTGCAAGCAAACATCTCAGGACTGATGGATGCTGCCATTTTACTCTGCATCACTCAGATCGTATTTTTATTTGCGCTGTACAACCTCTCCCTTCCATTAGCACCAATGTTTTTAGGTCTCGTTTTCACATAAATTCTGCTGTGCCAGCTCCCAAAGGCAGCGCTGCTTTCGGCTTCTCATCACGGCTGCTGTCGGCATGTCTCGGGTGAGCAGCCATCCCGCTGGGATGTGCAGATGGATGGAGGGCACTGCCAGCCCTGGCACCGAGGGCGAGACAGGAAGAACCGGGGAGAGAGTTGTCAGAGGGTAGGAGGAGGACCTGGAAGTCAGGCAGGAGATGCTCTGAACGGACTGGGCACCAACTGCATATTTCTTTCTTGTGTTTCATGCAAGACGAGGACTGAGTGTCGTGTACGGGCTCCGCTGCGCCGGTTCTTGAGATGGAAAAAGAAAAAAAAAAATCAGAAAAAAACTTACTGCAAACAACCCCCGAACAGTCTGTTCGAGCTGGAAATCTCACCACTCTTGATGTGACCTTTTTGGCTGCGGGGAAGGGAAAACGGGTTTGTGTTTCTCATAAATAGCATCTCATAGGACAGCAGGAGGTGTGGAGGGAGAGCATCCCCCAGAGCAGCCCAAGTGTAACCCTGCTCTGCACATTCCTGCCGTGGATTCCCTCCTGGCAGTGCTGGCACACCCTCTGCAGCACCTTGTCTTGCTGGGCATGAAACTTGGCAAGTGACAGCTTTTTTGGGGGTCAATGCATCTCTCGAGGGGTGTCTGCTGGCAGAGAGCTTCAGCCAGAGAGGATAGAGGGAAAAATATGTATTTTGGGGATGTGGCAGCACCCCTCAGTGGTGGCAGACTTTCTGGTGAATGTGGAGGGTCAAACTGGGGCGACAGTCTCCAGCAGGGACCTGTTCTTGGGAACTGAGAGTCACCCAGAAAAGATTACCCAGATTCTAGACCTGGTGTATCTTCCCTGTTCCCTTCCTTCCTGTCTCTGACAAACAATGGGAAAGGCATAAAAAGAGTGGATGACTCTTTAATCTGAAAATGGTTAGAAATGTCTTGTGTTTTGCAAGATTTCATGAAAAAAGCCACGTTCCTTCCCTTGCCCTTTTTGGCTCTCAGCTTGTTCTTTATGTCTGCCCTTCCATAAACCCAGCCTGTGTAGTGCAGACCATCTTGAACCCTGTGGGAGAGCTGACTGGATCAGCGCAGTGACCAAAACTGTGGGGATTTACCCCAAGATGAATGACTGGGCTCCATGGCCCAATTTGGTATTTTTACTGCTCTCCTTAAGCTCCAGCAGCATCGTGGGGATGAGGACGGAGCGGGACAGACCGTCCCAGACACAGCCAAATGGCGGAAGAGGTTTTGAGGGAGACATGTATCCAAAAAATCCCTTGGATGGGCAGTGAGGGTTTGCCCCTGGCTGGCAGGAAGGCACCAGTGATGGCTTCAGCCACCCCACAGCACGTCCCCAGGACAGTCCCTGGGGTCTGTGTGCCTGCTGGTGCTGCATCCGCAGCGGCACAAGGCGCTTTCCCTTTGGCAAAGCGACAGGGTAATTAATTTCAGGGCCATTGTGCTGCAGTGGCAGGCGCTGATTTATAGCCCAGGGAACAGCTTCTGGTTCAAAGTGCACATCCGTTGTGTTAATGCTCCATGATCTTTACCCCCGTGAGGAAATGGCAGAGAATGAGGAGATTATTGCCACCAGACTGGGCTCCCGGTATTACCATGATAAAGCCAGCACAGATGAAGGGTGGGCTGTGCATAGAGAGCAGCTTCCCTTCCCTGCATCCAGAGCCTGGTGGCTTCCCCAAGGATGGAGCTGATGATGGACTGTTGGTCACATAGTCCTTGCACCCAGCTGCTGCTTGGGGCCCTTTTGCTGCTTCTTCCCCTCCTCCTACCCCTCCTTCCCCCATCCCTTTTTGTCTATTAATCGTGCTGCTAAAAGGCATTTTAGAAAAGGAGCATGATGGGACAGGCCAGGGGAGGAAAGCCTGGTGGCTGCCTGGCTCCTCTGGGACCAGGGCTTTCCAAATTGCTCCTTTTCCCAAAGAAAAGGGCTTGGAGGGGCAGGTGGATGACAAGTGTGTGTGCAGGGTATTGCCAATCCCTGGACATCTCCTTCCAGCCTTGCTCCCACCAAGAGCCACCCTGACTCTCAGGTTCTCAGTTCAGCAGCTTTTGGAAGCTGGTTTTTATATGCAGCCTGTGAGATGGGTAAGTCATTCCCCTGGCAGAAAAAAAAATCTCTTTTTACTGGATTGATTTTCTGCTCTTTTCTGGGAGTGCTTTCAGCCCTGAGACCTGGTGAGGCAGGCATGCAGTGCTGGCATCCCAGGATCTTCTGTCTGTCTGTGCTGGGTCTGCCTTGCCTTTCCTGACATGAAGGAACTGACTGATTCCAGGCCCACCGAAGCTTTTGAGGGTTTGGCTTTTCCCCCCTGCTGAGGATGTTTTGGCTTTTTGCAAAGGAAAGGCTGTTTCTGCTCAGCACTCTTTGAAATAAGCCCAGCTGTGACTGAGGCTTGCCAAAAGGACTCATGTGCTGTAAGGAGCTGTGTGTCACCTTTTGGGGGATCTGGGTACCTGAGGGTAAAGCAAATGCTGTGTGGGAAACACTCCCTGGACACCCCAGTGCTCCTGGGCTCAGCACTGGTCCCCACAGTCACAAGAGTCCCCTACAAAGTGGTACCTTTGGAGGGAGAAATGCTGCATTGCTCTCAGGGACGGGGACAGGGACCTGTTGCAGGAATCTGGGCAAAGGATGTCAGGTCTGTAGGCAAGATCTTTTTTGGAAACGCTCATCAACCCCTTCCCAGGATTTCATCTGGGAGCAGTTTGTGGCTGTGCTGGGGTGATTCGGGGTAATTTCATCCTTGTCTGACTGTTCCTCAGTAAACAGCTTCTTGTTGCACCTGGTTTGGGGTTGCCCAGCAGCAGTGAGGGATCCCTGGAAGCTCCTGAGCACCTCAACTGGGTGCAGCCATCCATTCTGGGCACAGATCCCCGGGTCACTACAGCAGGATTTGAATCAAACCCAAAATATTCAGTGCCTGGAACATGAGGGCTCTGCATACTGCTGGGGTTTCTAGGTGTTATTCTAATACTAATAATTAATACAGTGATGTGTATAATCCCATGCACAGAGGGTTGAAGCATTCCCTAAAGCTTCTTTGCATCATAAAACTCCTAATCAAATACAGAATAGATCCCTGCCCTCTCCATAGCTTTAATCCTACTTCTCTTCCAGAACTAAACAGCTTTAAATTCCTCAGTCCCATGTGTATTCAGCCACAGAGGCAAAAACTTTGCCTTTTTTAAATCCTCCCCTAGTGCCAGACCAAAATCTCTGCAAACACAGACTCCGTAATCCTCACTAATTTATCAAAGGTGCTCCTGAATGTTAATTTTCCCGTGCTGCACTCCTGGATCAGAATTACAATTGATTGACTATAAAATGATAATTATACACTGGGAGCTTTGCATTGTGTAAACACCTTAAATTGATTCTCCTGCCCTGCCAATTGGGAAATTCTTTCCATCACATGCTGGCTCTATCTGAGATCGAAATGAGTCTGCCTTTTACAAACTTTCCTTCCGTGTATGGATTTTCTTGTTTAAAGCAGGCAGCGAGTGCCTTCTCCTCTGTGCTGGAGCAGCAGAGACTCTCCCTGGAAACACCTAGTGGAAACAGAGGTTTCCTAAGAGCTGTGGGCACAAAGTAAGGTCCCTGTGAGGACTGATGGCTCCAGATAAAACAGGCCAGTAGCTTGGGTGGTTCCTCAGGTGTTTGGAGGGAGCTGCTGGAGTTGTTGTGGTTGGAGTGAGACTGTATTGTGCTGCCCCATCCACAGCACAGGCATCTGGAGATGCTCCTGTTACCTCAGAGATGGTCATCAACAGGGATAGGATAGGATAGTTCAACTGGAAGGGACCTATAACAATCATCCAGTCCATCTGCACTATTACACATCCCTTTGGAGGGCTTGGCTTATCCAGGGATGCCCTCCCCAGGAGTGCCCTGGTTTTCCTCCACGCTCCCATCCCTTGTGGACCAGGTTTACCCCATACTGAAAGAGTGATTTCTGCTGCAGAAAGAGGCTCTGAACTTTAGAAATTTTAAGGAAGGCTTATTTTAAATCAATACTCTGGCTATAAAAATAATTCCACAGCCATAGCGGTGAAGGGGAAAAGCCACCTTTAGATTTCTTGACACATCTGTATTTTTAGTCTCCTGCAATCTGTTTTTGAACTTTAATGTTAGGTCCCATTTCCCGTATTTCAGGGAGGGCTCGCTCTGTGAAAGGCATCAAGAGGCATCCCCAGACAGCCAAACCATCTGGAAAACCCAGAAACCTGGACAGAGCTGTCTTGAAAACAAACTTCCCTTCCCATCCTCCTGAGTGCTGTTGTTGGCCATGCCAAAGGGAACAGGAATGACACTACTGGGATGCTCCACAGCTCTTCCATCCCAGCTGGGGGAAAGGAGAGGATTTCTCCTTCCTCTATTAGGACATTAATGCAGCACTCAGAGGACCGCACAGCTAAATCAACCTTACAACAGCATAATTTACTTAACTGCATGTGTTCAGCACTCTTTAATGTCTGTTCAGTGGGTGCACGTGCAGTAGGAAGTTGCTTGCAGTGGGGGGGGGACCCGGGATGGCACCAGGGCAGCAGAGTCAGGGCCGGTGCAGCGTTAATGCACCAAATCCCTGGCGTGACCCTGCTGCTGGGTGAATAAAAGCGAGGGCAGACTCCCTTCCCCTCAGCCTCTCCTGTTTGCTCAGCCCTTGCAGGCCCATGGCCATCTGTCTGTGTCAGCAGTGGGAGCTGGGTGGATGGCGGATGAACCTCTGTGGTGGGTGTCGATGTTTGAAAGCCCTTCATGTGCTCAGTGGACAGAGCATCCTACACATGGGGCCGTAGGGGAGGATACCACCACATCCTGCTGCCACAGGGACGAGCAGTGGCTGTGGTCTAGAAACAGAGGACCAGAGGGAGAGAAAATTAAAAAAAGAAGATGGAGATGTAATTAAGACTGGCTTATCCACCATCCCCAGGGGCTTGCACTCGCCGGGAGGCTGCACTGCGGTCCGCCCTGCAGGCAGCGTGCGGAGTTTCATGGAGGTTTGCTCAGCCTGGAGGGCAGGACAGCGCAGTGAAGGACCTCAGGATTTCTTCAAGATGAACTGGGTGGTTTTTTTTAAAGCTGCTACATGTGTCCTGAGGTGGTTTCTGTGGTTTCTTTCAGTAGGTAACCACTGAGCATAGTCAGAAATAAAGCCAACCTTACTGGGCATGGGAGGCTGCTGGGGCAGGCAGAGGTGTCCCAGGGAGAATCCTGGTGGCTCCTGGGAATGTTCAAGCTGGCTTTTCCCTAAGAGCAACTCCTTATGCTTCTGAATTTTTGAAAATCTCTTTTTCAGTTGTATCCTTAAGTATTTGTTGGATGTCTTCCTTTTTTTTTTTTTTTTTTTTTAAAAAAAAGCTGCTTCATCCAAGTTCTTTGCTCTGTTATTCCCCCAAGGATCATGTTTGCATTTGGCAGGGAGGGAGCTGGCTTGGTTAAACATAGACCTTGGTGAAGTCAAGCCAGAGGGATTGCAGAGCTCTCTGTACCTCTCTCTGCAGCTCAAAATCGTCTTCCTTTCTCTCTTACCGTGTAAGAGACTCAGTACACACAAATCCTGGCATCCTGCTGGCTGGCAATGGCTGTGTTCCCGGCATTTTCCTTGCAGGAGACAGGCAAGGGCTGGAGGGCTGCCCTTGGGTATTTACTGCCTTGCTGAGTGTGCAAACAGCCATGCCCCACACGCCTGCTTGCCCGTAGGGTCTGGGAGGGGCAGATTGCTCCCATTTAGTGATTTTGTTAGCTGGAGGAAGAATATTACTTTTTAGCAGGAATGTGTTTGTCCATGCCAGTTTGGAGCCCCCAAGCCATCCCCATCCCCTCCTCTGCTTTCCTTGGGACTGCTGCAAAAGCTCCTTTAGCAGTGCTGGGCAGGGCAGGGGAGAAAGAGCCCCTGGCTCCTTGGAGGTGGAGAAGAGCATCGTGGGTAGCCTGGAGATTAGGGGAGGAATGTGAAAAATTTGGGATGAGCCTCATAAACATGGTGCTGGCTGGCACGGCCAGGGCTCCCTTCTCCAGCTGGGATCCTCAGGGCTCTGCACTGGCACAGCTCCAAGCCATGCACAGGGTGCTGAGGGGCTCATCCCCTCTCCCCTTCTCCAGGATTGCAGGGCTGTCCTGGGGTGCAGATGTGTGTGAGACTCAAAAAAATCCCGTAAAATTCCTTGGCCCTCTCACAGAGCCAGGGTAGTGAGGGGAGCTGTGCTTTTTCTTTATTAAATGAATGGCCAGACTCTTTTGCAGCGTCTCGCTTTCCCTTCCCTCCCTCCCCACTGGGGTAACATTGAGCCCCTTTAATCACACTGCACCAGGGCAATAATCTAAGTCCATGTCACAAAGTAAATTGACTTTAATCCAGCAACTGCATGTCCTGCTTTCCCTTTGGTGGGCAGGTGTGGCTGGGGCAGCAGGTCCCTGCAGGGCTCTTTCTCTTTGGCTGGGTTTTTGTAGGTCTCCCCAAGCCCAGGGACCTGGATCTGCAGCAGCACCTGGGCTCTTGTGCATCTCAGGGATGGGACCTGAGCACCCCAGGGCTGCATCAAGGGGCCTGTTCCATCCCTGAGCTGTGTTTAAATTCAACTTCACTAAGCCAAAGGCATTAATGAAGGAACAGGTTTCCCAGAGAAGCTGTGGCTGCTCCATCCCTGAAGGTGTTTAAGGCCAGGTTGGATGGGGCGTAGAGCAGACTGGTCTAGTGGAAGGTGTCCCTGCCCATGGCAAGGGAGTTTTAACTGGATCATCTTTAAGGTCCCTTCCAATCCAAACCCTTCTGAGACTCTCTAATTGAACGATTGCCTGAGTGTCTGGGTTGCATTAACCTGTGCCTAACGCACATGAAAGTGCTCAAAACAACAGAGCCATCCCAGCAGCACCACGGTGTGCTGGGGTGTCTGATGCAAGGCTACCTGGGCTCCATGTCCCCCAGCATCCCATCTCAGCTCCACATTAAGCAAAGGCACCAGGTTTGATGGCCTTTGGGGCACTGCCCTTGGCTGGGGACCAGGATCATGTTCTGTCTCGGTGTTTTCTCTGGGAGTCAATGTGTTCTCAGCAAAGCATTATCGCCGTAGTCAAAATAAACTGATTTGTGTATACAGTCCTTTTATTGTTACAGGGAGTTTCAATATGTGGCTGGTCTGGTTTTCCTTTCACCTCCTTCCAATGACTCATCTTTACACGCATCTGGTGTCCTTACTGCAGACTAATGATTCATAAGGACAGTAAGGCAGGGAGAGGAGCAGGATTGGTGCCTCCATGGGGTGGCTCGTGGGTGAGTCACGGCAAACCGCTCGGCAGGATGCGGCACGCTGGGCGCTCCGGCTTCCCAGGGAAAATCCGGTGAGGTGGAGGCAGCGGGAGGCTTAGCCTGTCCCATCGCCTTGGGGCTGGGGAGCGCCGGCTCCAGCCTTCACTCCTTCCTAAGTCAGTTACTCAACAGTGTAACAGCTGGAAACACATCTCGTGTGATATCAACGGGCATTCTAATAACCTTTTGGGAAGGATCTTGGTTTCCAATCCCTACGTGCAATTGGCTGCTTAATTCCACTGTGGGTGTTTCTCGGTGTGAGATGCCTGTTGCTCCCATGGCTGCAAGAGTCTCTCTGCCCCTCAGGGGTTTGGGCACCCCTGGGGCTTGCAGGGAGCAATTTTGGAGACCTGGACATGCCAGCAACTGCCCATGTCCCGCTGCAGGTCTGTGCAGTCAGTGGGCAGGTGCTGTTTGATTTGGTGTGGGTGTTGAGAGGGTTTGCAGGGGCTGCTCGGGGATTGTTCACTGAGCTCTGCGGCAAATTAAGCACAAAAATAGATTTTTCTGTTCGTTTATCCAGACCAAAAAGATCAGAGAAAAGTGACAGAGGGAAGGTGAGGGTGTCTAGCAGCACAGAGCTGGAGGTGCAGTGCTGAGGAGGTGGTGCATGGCATGGTCAGCCCCAAATCAAGGACACCCAACTCTCCAAGAAAGGAGACCCTATAGAGTGGGCTTGAAATGCTTTGGTGCAATGAGGTGTTTCTGAACCCGGTGTATAATTTCCCCCAAACTGCCCCATTCCCAGCCTGGGAGTGAGGGAACTGAGAGGGCTCCATCTGTTCCCACACCTCAGGGAGGAGGGACAGACCCCCAGAGGAGTCGGAAGAACAACTGCAGATACCAGACTCCAGCTATCTGTCACAAACTGACTTCCATGAGCAGTTAACTCACACATTGCAGGAGTCAAACACGAGGAGCCAAGCGAAATGATGTCGTAAGCCTTTTGGGCTCAGGGTGGTTGTGGTGGGGATGAATTTGGCCCAGAGATTTTTGTTCAGCTGCATTGAGTTACCGGCCATCTGGCTCCATGCGCTGTAATCCGCAGCTTCTCCAAGCCCATATGGGAAGCAATATTTTTTTTCGCTGTGTATGTTATATTTCCCAGAACGTATGGCCCATACATTTAAAATATTTGAGCACTGCCTCCTGCACTAGCAGATAATCTGGAGCTGTGACACCAGAGATTTCTTTGGAGGTGAATTTATTTCGCTGTGTTTTAGGTGGCTTTAAAACATGATCCTGGGAAATGCAGAGCTGGGAAGGGAGCGTTTGGCTTCATGCCCTGTGCCTGAGCTGGGCAGCAGAGGGGCCAGCAGTGTGGCCACTGCCTACACCCGCTACCTAATGCCAATATTCTAATAATAATTATATTCCTCTTTTTTTTATCCTTTGTCCATTTGCAATGATCTGGGACCTGAATCCCTGCCTTTTTGCGACTGTCCTGCCCCTGGGTTAAACAGAGAGGTAGTGCCAGGTCTGTGAAAGCGTGACTGAGCCCAGGGTCAGCCGAGCCTGGAGAGGGAGTTTTGGGGACCCTGGGCTGAGGGGCCTCCTTCTCCATTCAACAAACAGGGCAGTTTTGCTGCACTCTTCAGCCCTGTAGCCATGAGTTTTGGAGCTGAACGGGCCCGGCCAGGGTCAGGCGCTGCCAGGGCTTGGTGCCTGCAGGAGGATTGGAGTGTTTTATTTGTCTGTTTTGCAGTGCATGTGGCAGAACACTGTGAGCATCATTCTCTGGAAGACAATGGCCCCAGACAGGACTCTGATAAAGACAGAGCATTTAAAAATGTGCTCATGGCATAGTTTTATACCCAAAATACATGGCAGTGCACTGTGCAGCTTAATTGTAAGTGAATGATATCATATTACTTTGAATATATGGACAGCTTAGCTTATGAAATGTATAACTCATCCGGTGTATGGAAAACCAATACATCTTCCATATGGGTAACAAATCAGAGATGATTATCCCCAGGGAAAAAAAAATGGCCATGCTGTATTGAGTATTTTGACTTGGAGTAGACACAAGTTTTCATTCCTGCTTCATGACTAAATTTCCGAAGCTGAACAGTCAAATAAAGTGACCTCACTCCCTCTCTGTGCCATGGCACAGCTTTGCTGGGAGCTGTTTGCTAGAGCTGGAGCAGGCTGAATTCCAGCTGGGGGGAAAGAGGGAGCATTGCCATCAGCCCCCAGGTCGTCGTTGGTCAAGGGCAAAGGGTTGTCGGGGACTCAGTGCTGGGTTTGCGGCTCCAGCACACTGGACCACGCTGGTGCCCGCCAGGGTGAGCCAGCCCCGAGAGCCACAAGCTGGGAGAGCCTGTGATGGGGAGAGGGTGCAAGATGACAGCAGAACTCCCATTAAACAGCTGAGCCCTTGGCTGAGGATGCCTTTCCCCAAAGAGTGGGAGGTGTTGCAGGGTGCAGGCTGTGCCCTGCTCACCACCTTCAGTATCAGCACCCCGGAGACCACAGCCCCTCGGACACGGTCCCTCCGCCTGGTACCGGCTTGTAAATATGTCAAGCTCAGGAGATGATCTTGTTATGGGAAGATTATGCTAATGAAATGTTTCCTGAGATCAAACTCATTTTGTGTTCAAAAGCATTAAAATAAATGGCTTCTAATTGAATCTTATAAACGGTCCCCTCCTGATAATGAGCCGCTATTAATTATAATTGAAGGAAGGCAGAACGTAAACACAGCAGCAGCGTGGGGGGAGGTGATGGCACGCCGGGGGCAGCTCCGTGCAGCCTGTCTGTGAGGGGTCCTGACCTTCCCCTCCGTGCCCCCCACACCACTGGTACCACAGTGATGCATGGAGACTTGGCCAGGGACATCAGCAGCCACCTGGGGACATCCCAGAGGACCCTCTTTGGGTCTTTGAAGAAGAGGGAAAGCAAATGTGTGCGCTGAGTTGTATGCGCCATCCTGCAGCCTTTAAAATCTCAGTCCTTTATTACAACTATTATTGTTATTATCCTTTTTCCCTTTCCAAAGGCCCAGGTCCCTGCCAGGCACAGCATGTGCTGTCCAGCCGGGGTGACCTCATCTGCTTCGAAGCAGAAAATGGGCATCTGAGCTCAACCAAAGAAAATTTACAGGAATTCATCTGTCAACAGGGACGTTTCCATTTAATAAGTGCTCAGTTTGAGATCACATTAGCCCTTCAATTATTTATACTCTGAAATTGTACAACTTCTCCGTTCAGGTCTAAAAAAAGAAGCAAATGTCTTTTGCTTTCCCTCCACCTGAGCCTGTCAGCTGAGACTCAGTGGGAACATGGCAGGCATCCCTGGGGGGTGCTGGGGCTGACAGCCTCATGACAGCAGCGGTTTGGGTGCTGTGAATACAGGCTGAGCAGAAAAACTCACCAAGGGTGCTCAACCTTTCTCTGCTTTTTGTAAAGGGTCCCTGTGGCTGCAGGCTGGGGTGCTCTGGGGGGGATGGAAACAGGCACTGGGGCACCCTTGGCACATTCCTCCTTGTTTTTCCTACTTCGTTGTCCCTATTTAAAGCACTGCTCCCTCTGGCATGCCTTTTCCCACATGGTTGTCCAGCACAGAGATGGTAGGTGTGTGGCACGATCCAGGCTGGGATTTGCTCTGCCTGCCAGGCTAATGCCCCTGCACATCACTCCGGAGTCACTAATGGCCTTTGCTTTTATTGTCTTATCTGCTTGAAGGGATTAAAAGGGAACAATTAAATAGCCAGCAATAGAGTCATCGATAAAATCGCCCTGGTAATGATGGAAAAAAGTACCACCAGGAGAAGACAAAGCTGTGCTGGCTTGTGCACAGCGAGGGAGGGCTCCACAGCTGCTGAGTGTTGGCAGAAATCATTAAGCCGGGGCAGGCTGTGCCCGACGAGCAGCGTGTCCCCTGGGCACGCCTGGTGTTGGTGCATTTACTGCTGTGAAATCAATGAGAGCGACTCAGATTTCCCAGCCGGAGAGAGCTGGCTATTAGACAGCACTAATGCTATATTTAAAAGTATGCTCATCTGGTGCAGTCAAGGGGAGAGAGAGGAATATTCCCTGGGAAGGGGGATCGTTATCTTCCCTGCCTTGGTGTGCCTGTTGCTGGCAGCATCATGTCCCCAGGGTCCTGTAACTCTGGTGAAGGGGGATGGGGGGTCCCGCAGACTGTGCATGGCCCAAACCTCCCTGATGTCAGCAGCAAGGGCTGCAGAGAGTAAATCCACCAGTTCCACAGAGGGAAGGGTGTTAATTCAGCACAGGGAATGCTTACCTGGTTATAATGTGGGATGAGGAGGGCCTGATGGAGGACTCAGGGGAACACGGAGTGGTGGATGAGATTTCAGAGGTCAGCTCGATGTTGCTGCTGTATTGTTGTTTCCAATACCTGGAGGAGCCACTTTGGGCTGCCCAACCTACTTGATGACTTTGTGGCTTTTTGTGGGGATTAGGGACTGGAAAAGAGAGGGCCAGGGCCAGGGACATAAGGACATGTGCCATTCCTTCGTTAGGATGCTCAAAAACCTCTTTGTGCGAAGGTCTCGTGATTAGAAGTAAAAATCCTCTTGGACTGAATTTTTGCTCTGTTCCAGCACTGATTCAAAACCACCACGAACTTTTTCACAAGGTCTGTGCGTAAAATAAAACAAGCTCTTTGAACCCAAGGGTGCTTTCTGGGTACTTTCCCACTCAAGATGACAGCCCTGTTTATTTTCCCAGCAGTGGGAGGATGGGGCACTGTCGTCTTTGTCCTCCAATCTGTGGTGAAACCTGGCTTTCTGGGCACAGGGATGGGGGAAGCCACCAAAGTGACTCACACCTTTGTCTCTGGAGTTGGTAGGGATTCCCCCACTGTTTTACAGCTGGGAAAGCCAGCGCTAACCCGCTAATTAGATTTAACACCCCAGCTAGGAAAGTGGCAAATTAGCCAAAGCATCACAGTGTTAACCTCACAAAGGGGCTGGGTTTCTGCATCCCTCCCAGGGCGATCCAGGTGGCAGGAGCACGGCATGGATCACTGGCACAGCTTGCCACCGGGAAAATCCCAAGGTGTTGGTGTGCATTAAGCCTATTGCTCCACTTTTGACACCTCCTAATGCAAATCCCTCTGTCAGGATGAAACTCTGCCTCCTGAATCCCTTTCCCATTTCTCTTGGTGAATGGATGTGTGTGCATGGCAAGATGGGGAGAGGAGGACAGGACGTGGTGCTGCTCACATGGGCCCCATCACAGTTATCCCATGGGGATAATCAGCCACTGAGGTTCCTACCCAGCTCTCAAAGCTGCCCCAGCTCCTGGGTGGAAAGCATGGAGACCCCTCTCCAGCAGCACTCCCACCCTGCCAGCACAAACAGGAGACATGGGAGGTTTTTTTAAGCAGCACATAAAATCCCGTTGTGCACTGAATCAGCTGCTCATTTCAACAAGATGTGGCAGGGACGGTAATTGTATGTTGAGTGCTCTCCGGTTGATTAAGAACATATTTATTGAAGTTTATCTACTGTAATATGTATAAGTCTCTTATTAGATAATTGCTAAACCTCAAACACCTGTTTAACAGATCATATATATACCCCATTACATAGTTGTTAAACCACATTGGTTTTAATTCATCAAATGCGAATGTGAAATCCATTCTAAATTAAATTCATTTTGAGGCACTTTAAAGGAGACATTCCCTCCCTCCCTTTCTGCAAAGGGGATATGAGCACGGTATTTCCCGACATCAATGATGTTTCAAGACAACTCTGCCTTCCAAGTGTCCTTTTTTTTTTTTTTAGGCAACCAATTCGTTGGGGATGCTAAAAAAGCACTCAAGTGTTTTCATAAGAAAACAGAATTGAAAAAGTTGGATGTTAAGCCCAGGGATGCCTCAGGATGATCTTGTCTGCAGATGTCTGGGGGAGGGAGAGGACCGGGAAGGGGATAGGCAGTGGGGCTGTGGGCAAGCTGTGCAAGAACAAAGGTGGCTGAGACAGACCCTGAAATGAGGTGGATTGCTTGACTCTATTGCTTTTTTTGCTCCAAATCAGCAAATTCCCATTTCAGCCTCGAAGTGCCACTGATTCACACCCCTGAGAGGGCACCAGTGCTGGGCAGCTCAGTGTTGCTGTCAGAGCCCTCTGTCCATCCCACCTGGAGGATCAGCCCTGAGTTTTCATTTGGTGGGTTCAGAGCCCTTAATTCCCCTGCTCTCCTTGAAGCTGGGCAGGGCAGTGCTTGCCCAACATGCCCTCTATGGATGGGGTGAATCCCACTCCCCACAGCCCCACGGTGCCTGTGCAATGAGAGGTCTTTGCTCATGCAGAGATGATCCTTTGTTTTCTTCTCTCTTTATTTAATCGTCCCACGGGGGAATCACTGAGTGCCCTTCATTTTGTGATGCAGAACTGGTGTTGACACGCTGCTTTATTAGATGAGTAAGGGTAAGGCCCTTGGAGACTCTATTTAAATAAGGGAGAAAACTTGCTGCTGGGATAAGAATGAACAAATACACAGTGGGCTCTGGTAACCCGTTTATTTCCATCCCAGTCCTGTGAAAGATTTTTGCCAACATGGTTATTTGTGCATTTCTGCAGCAAACTGGGCTGAGAAGATGCAAAGCCTCCATCCTGCTGCGGACCCATCCGTGCAGGGATTCATCCCACCATCCCTCTGTAGCCATATCCTTGCAGGAACACATCCCTGTACAGAGGGAGACAATTGGTCTCCATCTCCACCTTTGGGGGATTTTATAGCAAGACACTGAGTGATGTTTATTATCAACATCAGGCTGCAGTCTCATGCCCTGAGTGGGTGGTGCTTCATCTGCTTTTCCTTTTTTTGGATCAGGCAGTTCATCATGTCCTTCCCACGGGCAGGGATGGGTGGGTTGGCTCAGGGGCTTGAGCAGAGCAGCGCATGGGTGCAAGAAGGGACTGTGAGGTTGGGAAACCCCAACCCAACGTCACAGTTGCTGCATATCTGGTTGGTTTCTGTACAAAACCAGTTCATTTGTGGGGTTTCTGCCCTCAGTCCTTCCTTCCCTGCCAGCTCCATGGGCAGTGAGAGGGCAGACTGGCAACCAGCTCTGCTGCAGCCCCTGCTCATAGTCATCCAAGATGCTTTATCAAGGGTTTTGGCTCCAAAGCCAACATAAATCACACTGTTGGCAGGCTCTGCCTTTCTGTCTCTGCCGTTATTTTCTGTTCATGATAAAACAATGTGGAAAGGAAGCACGCAGGCCAAAGGGAGGGGGAGCAGAAACAAGATCCCTTATCTAATGCATGCCTGAGCTGCTCAAATGTTTCTGTATCAGCAATTATTTTGCCTGGCTTTGGGTTTTCACAAAGCTCTTGAGTCTTGCAAATGCGGTCGGAGATCACGCTGGCAAAGCACAGACCCAAATTCTTCCCTTCTCCCTGAGTCTCTCAGTAACCTTTAGATGAGACCCGTGAAACATGTCACGTGCACAGGAATGCTGAGGAAATGAGCAGGAAGAGAGAATTTGCTGGGATCTGGGGAGATAGCCAGCATCTCCAGTTCTGCCCCAGAGCTCCCAGTGCTGGCTGTCCCAGCCTCTGCTGGCTGGAGTCAGAAAAAAAGGGGAAGGATCAGGCACCTTGAGGTTCCTGACTGCTGGGAGTGGAGTATACCCCATGCAAACACCTGGAAATGCACTATTTGTTAAGGCATTATGCTCTGTAGAGGTTTGCACAGTGAATAAGCACTATACGGATGGTGTCTGTACACAAGCCATGGCTGATGGCCCAGTTGTTTAGAGCATGAGGTTATAAACTTCTTTCTAAGTAGCAAGAAAAAGGAAAAGAAAATGTATTTAGTAAATAGGAAAGGAATAGTATCTCTTAATCTATGTCTAAAACCACCTTTAAAGTTGTACATACTTCCTACGTTCCAGCTAAAGCAATATCCAGTGCTCAGAAAAGCAATATCCCCAAGCTCTGCTCTAGCTCTCATGTTGATTTTGATATTTTTAATATCACATCCAGACAACAGAGCCTGTCAACCACCATGCGAAGCGTTCATTTAACTAAGCCAATTTAAAATGTGTAGCAATTATGAAGAGATGGGCTCAGATGAGTCAATTTGTCTCAAGTGTTTTCTAGCTGAACTTAATAATATCGGAGATGTGAGAGAAATTGGAAAAAAATTCACCCTCTGTGTTCAATTCTTTTGAGAAGTCGAAATACCTAATTCGCTCTGGCAAATGATAAATGTTCCTCCCCTCTTCTAATTACATCTTGCCTTAGTCACAGCGGTGTCTAGTAAATCTCCTTTTGAGACTATACACATCACATACCGTCCTTGGTTCGAAAAATAAATAGAAAAAAAGGAAGAAAGGAAAAGTTCTTTATTAGATTTTTTTTTTTTTTTTTTAAAGAGCAATTCATTGTGCTCACAGGATCTGGAATTGGCTTTTCATGGTGCTAACCCCCTTCACTGGCACTACTCTTTCATGTGTCACATCCTAAAAAATCCCTGAAGTTTGACTGAAAAAAAAGAGGCGTGGTGGCCTATGGAAGCTGTTGGGTGGGTGTCCCTGTGGGGAACTTTATAAGCATGGATGGGAGGGAAAGCACATGCCCACACGTTGATTTTAGTGTTGATGGTGGTTTAATTGCTGAGAAAAATAAGCACTTCCACACCCTAGAAGATGCAGTTTGCTCGCGAGCAGTGCCTGTGGTTCAGTGTAGGTGCAGTTGTTCTCCCTTATTTAAAATAGTTGCTGGTTCAAGACATGTTAAATTTTAACAGAATTTCCCCCATTAACAGGAAATTCAAATTATTCAAAATAAATATTCCAGTGTAATAGCCACTTTTGTCTCACTGGTTGCCAGAAGGGAACCATTCCAGCCCCTTCAGCAGCACAGGGGCAAAGGCCAATGTTCCCTCTGAAATCCCGATGGCCAAGCCCTACCCGTGGGCCGCCCCAGCACCTGCACATCTGCCTGCAAAAAAGTCTTCCTGCTGCATTGATTTAGAGTTGCTTTGGGCTAAAATGCCCTTTATCAGTGTCATTTATCTTCCTAATCTCTTGGTTGCCCGGAGATAGTCTCCATTATACTGTGGTTGCAAAATTTTCCAGCTAACACCTTGCATTTAAAGCATTTTAGTGGTTTTTTAACCAGAGTGAGTGGGAGGTGGAATGGTACAAGGGCAGCCCCACACAGACGTGAACCGGCAGGAAAAAAAGAGATGGATTAATTTGATTTCCCCCAAAAAACCTAGACCTGAGTCTTTTTGGTGGCTTTGACACAGCTGTGGGCTGAGGAGCACTCAAAGAGAGTCCAGGGATAAGGGGTGGGATCCCCTCCATGGGGTTTCAGCAGCATGCTTCTGGTCTGATGTTTTTTACTCAGTGTGGCCACAAATATGAGCAACATTTCATCTCCAGGGTATCACCTGGAATGGCAAAAATGAACTGGAAGCTGGGATTTACAACTGGATTGAACAGCTGGATATTGGGGAATGGTATCTATAGAGCCGGTTGGTGCTGGAGGCAAAGGGGAGGGAGAGGAATGCCACGCTGGCCCTGCTCAATACATACGACCTTGCTAAATGTGTATATGGCCCTGCTAAATGTATATGGCCTTACAGGTTGTGTATTGAGAGGCCCCGTGGCACTGCTATGGGCCTCGGCTCTTTGGAGGTGATCACATCCATGTTCAGCTGCTGAACTCCCTGCCCATCACCTTCCCACTCTTCTTTCCAGCCCCGGCACTAGGAATAACCAGCATTGCCCCAGGAAGGAGGGAAAAAGGGATAAGAGCCCTTTGGTGCTGCAGTGGAGGCGTGGCACGCCTGTCCCAGTGCCCTGCCCTCCCCTCTGTGCTGTGCAGGGTGAGCCACAGCCACACGTGAAAGGGGCCCTGTGTTTCCCAGCCCACTCCGACACGGCCAGCTCCGATCTGCAGCCAGAGACAGAAAAGAGGTTTAGAAATCTGCTTAGAAGTCTGGCTCATTAATATCCTGCCCAAAGCTTTTATCAAATAATTAGCTTTTGTGTTGCACTTCCCAGTCAGCAATAAATAAACAAAGATGCAGATAAAGTGAGCATTACGCTTAAGCCCTGCTTTTGGAAATAGCTCCTTTGACCCTGCCTGAGGCCACTTCTTTGGGTCCTGGGGCTCAGCTGCTGGCCCCTTGGCAGAGGGCTGGTAAGAGGCACAGGGATTTGAGTGACTGCTCCTGGATTTGGCAGACTGGGTGAGCCCTGCCTGCTTTGATGTGATGGAGTTTTGATCCAGGTGATGCTGGGGTGTGCCGTCCCTGGGGACATCCAGCAGTTTGGCAGGAGGGATGCTCAGCGTGGCGATGGCAGTGGCTGCATTCTCTCTGCATCCACACTGGTGCCTTGGGTTTGGTCCCCACAGTTGCTGGGGAAATTGACAGACCACGGGGTAGCTGTGCTTGGTGGGAGAGATGGGAATGTGTCTGCTGCTGTGTGATGCCTCCAGGCTGGGCTCAGCGTGAGCTCAAATGGGCACTGTGGGGCTGGTCAGTGACACTTCCCGTGCCCCCGACCCTTGGGACATCCCTTCTCCCACTGCTCTCCACCACTATCCTACAGCCATGGGGTGGGTTGAGCTGGGACTGTGAATGTGCCGAAGCTGCAGTTCCTATTTGGACTGTTTATCTTGTTTGGTCTAATTATGCCAAGAAAGTCATTATAATTTTATGCTCTTTGGATTAACGTTTTTGCCCAGGGCCCCATAATTAGTCTATGGTTTGTAGCTTAATGATTCTGAGCACAGTCAAGGCAAACTTTCTAACTGTAAATCAGGGGATTTGGAATGTGGGGACTGACACCACAGCAGATCTTCTCAAGAAATAAACATTTATCTCCCTGTTTATAAGCTGGGCATTTGGCTGCACAGCACCTGTGGGCTCCCGCTCCATCCTAAAGCAAACAAGATGCTGCTGAGGAATTGCAATGAGCCCCAACTTTCTTCTGAGCCTCTCCCAGGATGTCTCCTGCATTGTGGGGAACCCATGGGGTGTTATGCTATGGGGGTCTCAGCCCTTCACCCTCTCACCTCAGCACTGCCATACAGCTGTCCCTATTAGGGGAGCAAAGAGCATCCCTCAGGTGCCCAGGGAAATGGGATCTATTGCAACCCTGGAAATTTGCCCAGCTCTCTCCGAGGGCAGGCAATTTGGATAATGATAATCTCTTCTTTAGCCTCAGCTATTAGTAGCTTTAAGCATCTTTTCTTTCTCGATACACAGTGGCCAGGAATGTCTGTGCTAAAGCAGAGCAATTCAGCACGTGGGGCTGGAATTGAAGGTACTAGTCCACATTGGGAAGGATGGCAGCACCTCCACCCTTACCATGGGGGTTCATTGATACTTTAAAGAACATTGATATTCTTGATATTTTAAAGAATATCCAATTTACAAATCTCCTGCAAACCTGCATCTCCACCCCCTCAGATCTTCTCACTGAGGGGTATTGATGGAACCAGGGAACCCAACTCCTCCCTGGCATCCATGGTCCTCCTCCTGTTTTTTTATTTATTGCTCCTTGGGCCGGGGATAAGCTCAGAGCAGCATGAGCCGCTGAGCAGGCAGGCTCCTGTCGGCTTGACTTGACAGATTGTCTGGGTCAAAGCAGAAGCTCCCAGGAGAGTTTTGCAATTTCTTTTCCACTGGAAAATGTCATTAATTCATTGCCAAATTGTTAGCAGAATCAGGGTCTCTGGTTTTAACTGGAGGACATTCTCCTGATAAATGTCATGGCTTTCCTTGAGCAAAAGTCCAGGGGAAGGGTAAAGAGCCAAAGCTCATTTCTTGCAGCACTGGGTGTCTCATCACTCATGTTCAGTTTCTACAGAGAAGTTTTTCTCTGGAGCCCATGGCAGGCTGGGAACAATGCATGGGGCCTTGCAGGGACTCCTGCTCAGGAAATATCACTGTCCCAGGGCAGTTTTGGCCCATGAAGATGTTCCTGTGCACACAGCAATATTCACAGAGGTGTAAAAAGCTCTTTTCACCTAAAGTCCCTCCGGTCTGTGTGGCACTGCAGCTGCTGTGGAGAACCAGTGCATCCCAGAGGACCAGCACATCCCAGTGCTGCAGGCCCTGGAATGGCTGGGGGAACAGGCACAGTGCTGTAGGCACAGCTCTTCCCCAGGACAGATGGGCTACTGTGAGTGGATGGTGAGTGTGAAGTCTTTAGCAGGAGAATAAATCGTGGTGAAGTGCATGTGAAGAGCAGCTATTGCATTTTGTGCCGGGGTGATTAAATTTTCATGCCATTTTCACAAGGCTGTCTTAAAAAACAAAGCATTCCATAACCCAGGGAAGGGAGAGGTATCTTACTTCACTGCCAAGTCTTAACCTCAGGGTTTTCCCTTTTATCTGCCAGGGAGGATGGACTTCCTGATGCCTGAAGCTGGGCTGGGGTTAACTTATGCTGGTGTCCTCACAGTTCTGCCAGCACCCGGCGCTGGGGTCACAGCACAGTGGTTTGGAAGTGGGATAGAGAATGAGCTCACCCATGGAAAGGAGCCAGCCTGCACAAGTGTTGGGGAAGCATTTTAACACCATCCAAAAAGCTGTGCCTTTTGAAATTTTTTCCCCCCAGCACTGTTCTGCACTCTGGGAGCTGGCAGGGTCCTGGGATGGCATGTCCAGCAAGGGAGAGACTCCCAGCTGCTGACCCTCACAGTCCCATGCGTGGTGTCTCCATAAGGCATCACGAGTTCTCTCTCTCTTCAGTACACAGTGACTGAAGCGTTTTCCTCCTGTGTGCTAGCACTGTGCTGAGCTCTGCTGTCTCTCATTCCAGCGGTGGCTGCATTTCAGGAAGCTAATGAAGTGCTGATTTTCCTTAATTGGCCTCTTGAATTTGCTGATCACTTGTAAGGATTTCAGGTTAAAGAGAAAGCCGATGCCTCTTATTATTGGTGCTCTGTTCCATGGCCAGGGCACACGGAGAGGAAGGTTTCGATGCACAAGCTGCTTTTTCTGAGCTCACTTGTGATTTACTGTCCCCGGGTGCTCACCAGGACAGTGCAGAGTCCTTCAGCCAGTGAGACAAACATACAGGGGTCGCACTGATTGTGGAGGTGCCTCTGTTGTTAAGTGGGTTTCATGTGGCACAGCCTCCATCAGCCTCTGGCAAAGAGCTGGGCATCATAGCTCTTTCCAGCCCTGATAAACATATGGGAGCAGCTGGGAGGTGAGACAGTGGGCTGGTGCTGGGCTGCTGGACAGGGAAGTTGGGGCTATGGTCACCCACACATGAGCTGCAGCAGAGACATCAGGGCATGGATGCAAGGGGAAGCTCGGAAGGAGTGCACCACACTTGAGAATACACCAGATAAAAACACTTTGCAGCAGTGATGAGCTACCTCTGTTGGCACTCACCTTCCCGGTGCATCCAGAAAGACGTCCTGACACAGAACCCCGGAGGGGAGGACAGTGCCTGTGTTTGAGGAATGACATTGGGTGTAGGGACCTGGTGAGCTCCAACTGAGCTCTATGAACAGTCGCTTCAAGTTAATGAGAGGCGATGTGGAAAGGGCGCCTCGGCTCGATCCCTGCCACGCGCCGGCTGCGTGGCACCTCCTGACGGGGGACCTGCTCTGCCATGGCACCTTGTCTGGGGACGTGTGCTGCCACCAGCCTGCCCAGGAGCCCGGCAGCAGAAAGGCATTAATAACCTTCCCCAAGCCGAGCGCTGGCGAGTGCACATCGCGAGTGCAGCAGCCCTTCACCGCCCAGCCGACTAATGTGAAGAGAAGGGCATTTAGCGTTTCAGGGACGGCGACAATTGCACTGCAGAGCTCCCAGCTTCACTGCAGCATGAGAAGGGCTTGTGTCGGCGGGGGTAATCCTGCCCTGCACCCCACAAATGCCATCCCTGGCCTGTCACCTTCCTCCAGGCTGTATCAGCGTAGCTCCTGCTTGTCTCTGGAGTGCATGGAGCCTTGCAGTGGTGGAACTTGGTTTGGGGTAGGATATCAGTGTGTTATTGTGATAGGAAAAATAGTTTTACAGGAGGGATGAGGTCGGATCTGTAGCTGACATCTTGGCATGGGTTTTGAAAGATGTCTTTCTGCTTGGCAGTGCAGGGCTGGGTGGGGAAAAATATGCTTAACCAGCGTGGAGTGGGGAATCTGTTCCTCCCCCAGCTCAGCTGGGTAACAGTATCTTTGGGGAAGGGCAGTGGTCAGGAGTGTTGCCTTCCAGCAGTGAGTGCCATAGAAAATTGTGTTTGTGCCACCACAACGGAGCGGCCCAACTGGCTGACAAAAGAAATCCAAGCCCCACGTTTCATCCACAGTAACTGCCCATCCTGGGACGTGAGTTTCGGGAGGAATCTGGTGCATGTGTGAGTGCAGAGGAGCCCTGCGGGCGGCTGAGCAGCTGGAGCCTGGCCCAAGGCACAGCTGCGGGGAGTTAAGTTACTGGGCTTCCAAAATTGCATTTTTCTGTGGTTCCCTCATTTGGATGTGGAATAATGTAGATACTGTGAGCAGAGCCTGTCTGGAAGCACTTGGAAAACCAGACCTATGGTGGGTGCACTTGTGCTGCTGGTGGCACTTTGCTGGGTTGGTGGTGCCATGGTGGAGACAGTGGGCAGGAGGACATCCCATCTGCATGCCAGACCCCGGGTGGAGGCAGGAATTCAGCTGGGCACTTTGCAGGGAAGGGAGTCTGGGATTAGAAATCTGGATGCCAACTTTACATGCAGGGCCAAAACCAGAGCAAACCCCCAGAATGTCCCCTGGGGGTGTCTGAGATGTTTTGGGAAGAAAAGAAGCATGGAAACATGCTACGCCAGGGATAGTGCAACTGCTGCTGTGGAAAGCAGCCCTCACACAGAAAAGGGAACGAAGCAGTGATGTGACAAAGGAACCTCTGCACACGTATCGTCCCCAGGCATAAAGAGGACATGCTTTTGTAGTGCCCGAGAGGGCAGCAGCAGCAGCAGGGATGTTGCCTCAGAACAAAACGATTTTGAAGATGGATTTATACAGCTTAATCTTCCAAACTCACTGTTATACATGCAGTAGCCCAGCTTTACATCTGTCAGGCTGCCAGCCCCCCCTTCGGCCCATCCGGGACAGGTTCCTCCACACAAACCAGCAGGGCTGTGCTGACAGATGCAGAACCCCGTTAACAGGACATTCAGCATTTCTGTCATTCCAGAGATGCCTGCAAGGTTTCAGCCAGACCAAAGGCAGCCATGTCAGGGAAACCAGCACACAAATACTCCTCATTCCAGGCCATAACCCAGGCTTATTTTTACCGCTCTATGCCCATTTTTATCCTCTCACCAGCGCAGAGCCCACGGGAGGGTCCTGGGCTTCACTTGGTGAAGTTGAGCTGGGGGGATGTCCCTGTCCCACTGCTGCTGGTCACTTTGATGGATTACTTCCATCCTCAAGGACTGATTCTAGCTTTTGAATATGGAGGAAACCCACATGGGGACATGAGTGGGTGCCGTCCCCATCACTTTGGGCAGTGCCTGGTGGCTGCAGGGGCCAAGGAGGTGTCTGCACCCCATTACTTGCTTCACAGCTCAGGGTGTTGGGGTAAAACTCTCCACCCAGCAGTGGTCATCATCTGGAGCTGGACACAGGGCGGAGGCTGGGTTTCTAAATACAGCAATTCCTTCTTCCACTTCCTGCATTCCCAATCACTTCTTGTTTCACAGCGTGTTCCCGTCCTGCCTGGAGACCTGGCTGCTCGGCTGGGTGTACCATGTGTGTCTTGATCCTAGTGAGTGTGTTCCCCAACTATCTGTGTTTTACCCCATGCTGTAGCAAATATAGGCCTTTGGTGATAAGGGATCACAAGACAATGGACGAACTTGAGCTCAGTCTTGCCTAGACCAGCTTGTCGTCTGTGCCCAGGCTGGCATCAGGAGGGCAGGGCAGGGGCACTGAGGCTGTGCAGTGGGTGTAGATACTCCAGAGGACCATGGCTTTTGAAACCAAACACAACAGCATAAATGTCCACCAGAGGCACAGAGCTGTGAGGCAGGCAGGAGGCTCTGGTCCCCATGCAGAGCGAGTGCTACCACTTCAAAATTAAATGCAGTTGCCATAGAAATATTAATTGGGAACAAAATCTGAAGATGACACTTAAGCAGAAGATGGAACGTTAGGGAGAGATGAGGACAGCGATGAAAATAGAACAGTTAAAAGGAGAACTCTTCAAAGGAAGTATCATGTAGGTGAATATTTAATGCACCATCAGCAGGTCACCACGTCAGTCATGCTTTTAATGTTGTAGGGCAAAGGATGAGAGGTGCTTGCTGGAAGACAGAGCACCCTCATCTCCAGCCAAGGTCACCAGGCACTGGAGGGGGATCCTGAAACGGCAGCAGGTTTGTGCTCTTGCTGGCAGCAGAATCGGGGTGTGGGACCCAGCTCGGTGCTGGCTCTGCTAACAGCCCCAGCCTCTGTGCTGCATGTTGTGCTCAGTGGCTGGTTTGCAATCAACCCGCAACTCCAACCAAATAAGCACCAGTTTCCCTTTTCCCCAGAGAAGGTGCTTGCTGTTCCAGGCTGTTATCAGTCTTACATCCCTCTGCTTTGGAAAGGTGTCTCCTGCGGGCTGTGGTGCGGGATCTGTATTCAGATGGGGATGAGGATGGAGATGGAGCGTCTCACACAGGACCACAATGGTGCTGGTGGTGACCACATGCAACCAGGGAAGGTCCGTCTGCCATCCCAGCACCCTGCCAGGACAGCAGTGCAGGGACACAACCTCTCCCTGGTGGCAGGCACTCCGGAGGGAGCAGGGAAACTGCCACCTGGCAGGGTGCATCCCTCTCCACCGATCATTCCACTTAAAAGGAGGGAGGATTACAACGAAGTCGTACTTTCTCCAAAAACCACCTCCCACTGTGTTATGCTCTGAAGTTAATTGCAAATGAGGAGATGGAAATAGCTTATTTTGACTTTCCTTAAACAGTACTTCATTGAATTTTTTTCCTTATTTTTTTTTTTCTGTCTCGAGAGGCAGGCCTGTGTCTATTGAAAAATAGCAATTATTTCTGTAATTCCCTAGAATTAGTGGAATTAGTTGAATGGGTAATATTTGACGTGAAATGCTGATTAGAAATACACTTGACGTGGAAGCACCATGTGCATCGTGGTGGAGCACTGGGGGCTCCTCCTCCATCCCAGGGTAACACAAAACTCAACAGAGTTTTCTTGGAGAATAGTCAAAGGTGTCCCAGTTATGGCCACAAAGATGCTGAAACACCTCTCCTAGGAGGACAGGCTGGGAGAGTTGGGGTTTTTTAGCCTCAAGAAGAGGCTTTGAAGAGACCTTAGAGCCCCTTCCAGTGCCTACAAGAGAGCTGGAGAGGGACTCTGGGCAAGGGCACGGAGTGACAGAACAAGGAGGAATGGCTTCAAACTGAAAGAGGGTAAAGTTAGATGGGATATTGGGAAGAAATCCTTCCCTGTAAGGGTGGTGAGGCCCTGGCACAGGTTGCCTAGAGAAGCTGTGGCTGCCCCATCCCTGGAAACACTGAAGGCCAGGTTGGACAGGGCTTGGAGCAACCTGGTCTAGTGGAGGTGTCTTGCCCATAGCAGGGGGTTGGACTAGATGACCTTTAAGAATCCTTCCAACCCAAGCCATTCTGTGAATTGATGATTCTATTCCGTGGTGCGAGCCTGTACAGCCAGACCCGTTTGTCTTGAGATGGAGGGGAGATGCCTTCAGCCACCACTTTTTGGGCTACAGATGCACCCGTGGAAGCATCAGGCAGCTCTGCAGCTCTGGCTGAGGCTGTGATACCACAGCTGATGATGGGCCCATCCTCCTGCTTCTGAAAAAAAGAGGGAAAAAGCCACCTCAGCCACTATTCTTAAATGGAATGAGGTTGGAGTGGTTCATTTTGGATGCCTTCTGCTGCATGCAGGGCACAATCCAGGTCTTGGGATACTTGGTTCTGCCAAAGATTTTTTGGGCTCACGGTACTTCATTAAAATAAATTATATCTATCTATCTATATATCTATCTATCTATCTATCTATATCTCCTGTGGTATTTTTAATAACCTGCTGGTTTAACTCAATTATGAGAGCATAATTAACTTGCTGAGATGAAGCAGGAGATAAACCTTTGATTTTTATTTTTTTTTCTTGGAGGATGCTGCAGATAGATTTTGAACTTTGTATTCAATTACTTAAAGGAGAAAAAAATTAACAGGTTTCTGATGAGAAAAGCATACTACCTCCTTCATAAAGAGAGATTTATTAAGGATAGTGGATGAGTGTACCTCAGGGCTCAATCATCTACTGTTTTTTTTTTCAAGGGGTGATTCAATTACTTTAAGATGTGTTGCCTAAAAGAACAAACCGGGCTCTGTTACTTGGCAAATTAATCAAGTTCCTTCAGTGGTTTCTCTGGGTTAATAATTTCATTTAGGCAGCCTTCTGTTTCGTGGTTTCATCCCTACCAAGAAAACTCTCAAATGAGAGGGAGGGGGAAAAAAGTGCTATTCACTTTCTGTAGCAGGCAGCAAATGCAACCATGATGGGAAAAGTTTTCCCAAAATCAGGTCTCTCAGAGATGCCTGTGAAAGCAGCAACTGGTTGGAAGATACTAAAAAAAAAAAACAAAAAAAGGTGTTAAGGCTAATATTTTCACTGTGCAAAAAGGCCATTTGGATTTGTTGTCATCTGTGAAGGGCTGTGGATTTTATTTGTAATTACTGTGAACGACGTTCTCTGGCTAGTGCGAGCCAATCCTGAAAATGTCAACAATTTTTAACACATTTGCCTCTTGAATATTCATAGCTCTGCTATTTGATACAGATGGAGAAAGTGCAACAAGAGAAAAAAGGAGTTTGCTAAACTGGGCTGTCCGTGCACTGGTGGATATGGTGTTTTCCAAAGCCCTGCCCTGGGGGTGGGGAGGCTGTGCTGGGACCCTGTACTGGGACAGATGATGCCTCTGCCTGCAGCGTGGGCACGGCATCCTTGTGCCAGCAGCCACCACTGCCAGGAAAAAACACCCTGAGCCAGTATTTTTGGAGTTATCGTAGAATGATTTGGATGAGAAGGGACCTTAAAGAGCACCTGCTTATCATCATTCATATACGTATCATCTATATATCACCGTTTCTGTGTGTGTTTATCTCCAACACCATTTCTCGGTAGCACAGTTTGCTCAGTGAAGAGCTAACAGCTCCCACCACCTTTGCCTGGAGGGCAGAGGGTGGGGATGCTCAGCAGTACAAGTCCCCTGGCACAGCTGGACTGGCTGTTCCCAAACTGTGTCAGGGAGACTTTTGGGAAAAGCTTTAGGGCTATTTTCATACATTGTAAAACGTATTTATAAAGGGCATGCACAACCTGGTTTTATTTTCCCATTGATCAGTTATAAATACAGAAAAAAACTTGAACCATGGCCTGGGCTGCATCCACTTTGCAGAAATATGGGTGTTGAGATGCCGCATTCTGCATCCAGCAACATTTTGGTAGAGGGGAGCAGTGCTTGACACAACCTTTCTGCATAAAAGCTTGACTCCTACTGGCACTCGGGGCTGCTGAGGGCTTAAAAATCAACCTGCACTGGCAGAGGCCAAATATCTCCTGCAAAACTCCTGGGGAAAGCAGGCGGTACAGTGGGTGGTGGGAGCCCAGACCCTGTTATAGCCCTAACGAGCAGCTTCATTAGGGACCAGGTGAGAAGCACCTCCTTCCCTCCTCCGACAGGGACGTGGATGCTCATGTCGTGCCTTATTGCTTTTCCTTTGGGCAGGCAGCACTCCAGCAGGGATCAAATTAACGGAGGGACCGGAGCGGTTCCCAGCACAAGAGGTCATCTGTTTCCTTTCAGGGGATTTGGCTCCAGTTTCATCATTTGGAAGAACAGTGAGGCCCTTTATTGGGAAGGGCTTTCAGGGAGGGGGCATGGCAGGCTTGTCTCTCCCTTGTGTGATAACTCATTTTAGGCGCTCACATAAAACCTGAGGTCTGCTTTATGGCTTGGGAAAGTTCTCCAGCGGGGCAGAGCAGAGCCTGGGGACACACCGGGGCTATTCTGACCCAAATCCCCAGGACCAGGCGGGTGTGCAAGCACCAGCCAATCTCCATGCCAAGCACCCCACTGCTTGCCTGGTGTTATGGAGATAACCAAATTGTGCTTTTTCACCTTTATTTTCCCTCTAATTACTCTTTTCAAGGCCACAGCACCCAGTGCTACTCTTAGCCTCCGCCTCCCAAATGCATTTTTTGGATAAAAATGGGAGCGTCGGCGTGCTGAGGTGGGGTGGGTATTTTTAGAGCAGCTGGCAGACTCCACAGAGCAATTATGCTCCAGGTTCCCAAATAGCCCCGCGCTCAGTCAGTGGATGAAAATTCTGCCTGGTCCATTTGTCTGGAGCTGTTGTGGGTTGGGGAGCTTCGCAGGCAACCCTGAATGTTTAGGCACAGCTGGAGTCTGAGTGAGGCCAGAGCGGCCCCTTGCCCGGTTGTCTGAGCACACGGGAAAGGGAATGGCTCCCAGATGTTGCACAAAGCTCACCTTTGGGAAAAAAAAAAGTAGTCTCTGATCTTATCCTCAGGACTCCAGCCATCAGCTTTCCCCTTTCCCCACCCTCCATGCCAACAGCAAGGTATTGGTGCTGCTAGTGGAGCATCTTTGGATGGGGAACTTGTTGTGCCTGGGTAATGGTGGCTTTTTGGGCAAACAACTCTCAGAGGTTTTTTAATGTTTTTCCACTTAAATTTAATGTGCTCATAAGGGTGTGCCAACAGCTGCTTTTATGCCAAGAAAAATCAGATAATTTTGAAAGTGTTAGATGCTCCTTTGCTGGGGATACTCTGAGGTGCCTGAAGCACAGTTTTGTAGGTGACAAGGCAACCCCTGGTTTTTAGGACAGTAACTCCTTGCTGTGCCCTGGATGGAGGTACAGGAGAGCTGTCACACCTGGGGAATGGGTTTTCCCATGAAAGTTTTGTTATCCCTTTTTGGCAGCTCTCCAGAAGCATCACTGCAAGTCGGATCTGAGATGCCCAGCAGTCAACCCTGATCCTTGCAGTGCCCAGGAGGGTTTTCAGCATAGGAGAAAATTTTGGGAACAAGGTGTTTGCAGGGTGCTGGGGGCACATATTGAATCCCACAGCATTCATCTCATGCTCCATCTTTTCTCCCTCCAATATTCTGCAGGAGCTGTTTTTCCCCATGAGAGCAAGGGAAGCAGTGATCTTCCTTTATCCCTGTCCTTCTCCTCCAAGCAGAGGATTACTGAATTAGGGATGGCACTGCACCAACACTCAGCTCCACCTCTTCCCCTCTTTAATCCCTTTTTGGAGCACTGGCTGCTCCTGGCCCTGAGTTTCTCCAGCTGCCCATCACTGCCCTCTCTGCCTGCCTCTTGCAGCAGAACATATCACGGCATTGCCCTTGGAGCTCTTTTGCTCCAAGGCTTTTAAGACATCCAGAAGGGCTGGGTGTCCCACAACTGCCTCTCATCTTGCCTGCTGGGCTCTGGTTCCTGCAGTCTGATGTAGGATTTATTGCCAGGGAAATTCAGTGCTCTGACTTATCAAAGTAGGGCATTCACTTGGCAGCTCAAGAAGTAATGGGAAATCCATTTAATTATTCCCCAGAAGTGCTCAGGTTGTGCAGATGCTGAATTTAGGTTTAATATAATTTAGATAACTCATGTCTATAAACATATCTGGGACTGAACATGATGTTCAAGCCATGGATCTGAGCCTGCAGTTTTCCTCCTTGATTTCAACTGGAGCTGTAAGTATCCAAAAAGAGTAGGCTCGCCTCTGTTCCTGGCCCCACTGAGTACCACCAGGCCCCTTGATTCAGGTCTGGAATACTGAGGAAGACGTGTTTGTCTGGTTTCCGAGTGTTTTTTCACATGGATGCTGGGGGCAGCCAGGCACTCGGGTCCTGTGCTGGGGCACACTGCCAGGCTCAGTGCTGGCATTGCTTGCGCCTAATGGAACAGGATAGAAAAGGGCGGAAAAAAGCACCTATTGCTGGTAATATCAGTGCTATAGGGTTAAATTTAATCTCTTCTTTTATGGAAAACCTACCTTTCTTCCCTGGCATTTGGGAGCAACTGGGCCACCCTGTCCAGGGTGGTTTTGCAGCCCAGCTGAGTCCAAATGCTTCTCCTGGGAAGAATGCTCAGGATCTACTCTGCAAGGCAAGAATCATCTTGGCATGGCAAATGTGGGAACTTGTCAGGTACTAAATAGTTGAACTTTTGCCTTGTTTTTCTTCACTTCCACAACACTCTGGGTTCTTTCCTCCCTCAGCCTGGCTTGTTCCTCCCTCCCCTGGTACATGCTGCTCTTCACACCTTGAAATGCCTCCTAACACTCCTGTAATGGAGCCCAACATATCGAAGCGGGGATGTCACTCACTGATGAACACCTCGGCCAGCCAGTGTGTTCGAGGAGCCAGCGCTGGGAAACACCGGGCAAAGCCCAGCCTTGCCAGCAGGGCAGCATCCACCCCCAGCCCCTGCGAGTCCCATCGATCCAGGCTGTGATTCACCTTCTCATTTTTAGCCTTGACTTTACAATCCCGTGCAGAACCGAGGTAACCGTGTGAATGACACACATCACTGCGGAGTAATTAGACCGAGCACGGGCACACACACACAGGCGCAGCAGTACTGATTTCTGCATTAGCATGATAATGAATGTTCTCACTAGAAGCTTGTAATTATGTTTCCCCTTTTTTTTTCCCCTCCCCCTGAAAGTATAATTAATTATGAATAGAGCCAGAGTTTGACGCTAACGCATATTTTTTTTTTTTTTAAATCCCTTTTGGTTTTCTATTTCTGCTCTATTAAAAATTTATGAAGGAACCAGAGGTAAAGTCATTTTCCCAGACAGTTACTCCTATAAATTCAATGGGAATAATATTAAAGATAATAATAACAATAATAACAGAAGGCAGGAGGAGACTTTGCAGAGGGTTTTCTCTTTTCTTTAGGTCACTGCCCAAGCAAGATGTTGCATCTGCGTGTCAAAAGCCACAGTCCATGGATGGTGCTGCAATCTGGGGGAAGCTGCAAGTGGGCATGGACATGCCTGTGGGTATCATGAGGAGACAAGCAGCCCCCCAGAGGTGCCAGCCTTGCAGGTTCCCTCCTTGAAGCTGCTGCAGCCGTTCAGGATGGAGGCCAGAAAAGGGTGGTGATGAGCTCTGGGAGGAAAAACACTTCATTTGTTGAAAACAGAAGAAAAACTACCCCCAAGCACTTTCAATACCTTGGGAAAGTCATTTTAGGAATAAGATATGCAAAACCAAAAGCTTCCAAGGAAGTGCTCTTCTTTTTCAGTTGGCTCACAAAGATAAACTCTGCTGGGATGTCCATTCCTGTGCTGTCCTGGCTACATGGATGCAGGACAAACCTCGGGGTTTGCTCCCAAAGCTGTCATGGCGTGGCTGCTCGCAGTGGGGGAAGGTGCTTCCTCCCCACCTCCGGTGTGCCTCATCATTTCCCTAGAAAACCTGTGTTTAATCACACCATCCTTTGGGGACAGAAGGTGGGAAAATGGTTGAAACCGGCTCAGCAGTTTGGGGTGATCGGTGTAAAGATGTAATGCATGGGGACAGGGACCGTGGGTGAACTGTCCACAGTTCACACGATCTCCATCCTCCCAGCCATCCCAGAGGAGCCCCTTCCAGTGCCACAGGCTTGGCCCCTGCTGCCAAAGCCTGTTGTGCTTCTTCCTCCTCCCCTGCTGGTTGCCATTCATATCACCAGCCTTCCCTTGCCGTAGGTGTGAACTGTTTTTCTTTTTAAATTGCATTTATTCTAACAAATGTCTCATGCAAACACAATTGCAGGTTTGCTAGAGGGAGATGCTATTTGCAGGCAGCCTTGCACAAAGGCAGATTTATTCTCCTTCCATTCATTTGAAGCTAAAGTAATAGCTCTAACTACATCTGACTTATAATAAGCGCGTTCCTGGGAACAAACCTGTACTCTGCATGTATTTCCCTCTTTGTCAGCTCCACCTAGGCACTTTTTCTCCCTCTCTTTTTTTATTTTTTTTTTTACAATAACAAAATCAGAGCCTTGTCAGTTGAAAGTTTATATGCCCTATTTATAGCCCTCTGCTGTCTCCCAGCTTTTATGTTCCAGCATAAGTAGCTCTTTACCCTCTGCTCGCAAGGAGCTGAGCATGAGTCTGAACAGAGCCTGCATCTCCATAATAGCTCTTTTATCCTTCCCTGTGGAGGGAAGCGTGCCCTGCTCTCCATGGACTTGCCTGCTTCAGCTCCAGCCTTGCTGGAGGCAAGAACCCATTCCCACGGGCCTGAGGACTCTGCCCTGGGTATTTTGATAATGTCTTTTGGTCATCATATCCTTGAACCTGGTGAGTTGCTTTAGGGAATGGGGGTGTTTTGCTGGGCACCAGCATGGTCTGGTCCTTGTGGCTATTGAGCATCATCAGTCCCATCTTCTGGCCTGTGATGGCTGGGAAGGCGTCACCAAAGTGTGACACACAAAATTTCCATCCTCTTGATTGCTTTCATTAAGAAGAAGAATATGAGTGGTCTTCCAGGGAGCTGCAATGGTTACTTCAGTGGAGAGATTGGAACTAGGTCCCTTTAAGGTCACTTCCAATCCAAACCATTCTATGAGTCCATACAGGAGCAGAGCATTGACACTCCCGTCCCACTTGGTGCTCCCAAGCCAGCGCACACATGTGCTCCTTTCCCCTCTCTCAGCAGAAGGCACAGTGTCTCCTCTGTTACCGTGCCCTTTGTGGTACGTCATCAGAACTCAGTCAAGACTCTCCATCTATTCCAGGCGGAAAGATTAGGATAAAAGGGGCCATTGTGCTCTTCTCCCTCCAACTAACTTTAATCCTGGTGAAGGGGAAACTCAACATCCTAAAGAAGCCTGGATGAGAGGGTCCTGCTAAGATGAGATGTTTACAGGATAAACAACCATTACATCTTAAAACTGCAAAATAAAATCTAAAAAAAGGCAAAATAAAGTGTTTCAGGCAGAAACACAAACAGCTCTTGCCTAGCTCGGTACAGGAGAGCCAGGGCTGAGGGAGCACAGCTCTGCCACAGCCTGGCTCCTCCTCTGTGGGGCTTTGCTTGCTGAGGAATTGGCCTGTCTGTTAAATATAGCTGATGAGCTGTTCTTGAATCGCACCTAATTACATCTCCTCTCCCGCGTGCTGGCACTTCCCAGCTCTTTGGAGCAACAAGGAGCTGGGTGATTGCAGCTTGAACTCCTCAGGTGGAGCGAGACACTCATTTGTCATCCCCTGTTTGGCTGTCTCGTACTTGGGAGGAGGGAGATGAAAAGCTGAGTTCTCTGAGAAGGGAGGGAAAACACAAAAAAGAAAAAAAATCCTTTTGAACTCTTGGCTCATTAAGATGTCAAAAGGTTGGGTGCCCTGGCAACTGCTTCGTCTCTCTAAGCAGGGCTTGAAATTCCTGCAGTCATCCTGCAGGGAATTCACAGGCACTTGCTGGGCTCCTTGTCCATGGAAAGATGCCTGTAGCTCAGCTACAGGATCCTCCCAAAAAACTGCTCTAATTTAAGCAAGCACAGCTCTCCTAACTGGCAGTAGCCACCCCTTGGGCTCCCAAGTGCCTCTGTCCTGCATCACCTCTCCCGCTGCTCTTCTGTGCCTTTCCAGCCACACTGAAAACAACTCAGGGCCATGTAGGTCATTCCTGTGGGCTTCACCCAGAAAAAAATAATTGCCTGAAAGATAGCTGGGTTTCTTTTAGAGACTGACTCTCAAGCATTGGTTTGGTTTTGCTGAGTTTAATTTTTTTTCAAAATTCTGCCACATTTCAGCCAGCTGCTCACCAGCCACTCCTTCCACCTCCCATCTTGCAAAATTTCTGCCTCATTTTTTTCTGGCTCCTCCTTAGGCAGCACATCCTCTGTCATTTTTTAAAAGATGCTTCTTCATCCCAATGCGGGGCTCTCGCTGCAGTTTAAGTGACTACAGAAGAGGAAAATACGTTTTTTTTCAGTTCCCCCAAAAATACCAAATGTCTTAAAATGAAAAAACCTCCACAAACAAAATTTCCCAATACCTGCACAAAGCAGGACATCAAAAACAGGTAAGCAGTTTTGCAAGGGTGGCACTGGAGGGGTGAGAAGGGACTCTGGGTCAGCTCTGACTTTTTGTGGAAGAAAACCAAACCCTGCTATCCTTGCAGGGATGGAGGCTGGAAGCATAGGGAATCCTCCTTTGTGACTCTGCCAGCAAGTTATGCCCTCCCATGGGAGCTGTAGCTCCAGGGCCACCTCAGGTCCCCAAAAGCCACCATGGCAAAAGGGGGAAAAGGTGCAGAGTGATGCCGTGGGGTGGAACACTGGGCAGGGGTACCCAAGCCCCTCAGGGAGGGGCTGTCCCGTGTGGGTGTGTGGCAGGGCATTGCCACCAAACCAGGCAGGCTGGTGAGGCCGAGTGCCCTCCTCTCTGCTGTGGGGGAAGGCTCCTGCATCCCCAGCTGAGCTCAGCCAAGAGAGAGAGACAGAGCTGTCATTATAAATACACTTCAGATCTCCTCCAAGGAGGAGGAAAAGTGCCAACATGACCAAAAATATGCATAAGATCAACTCACTGGTTAGAAGTGGCCTGGCTACCAGTTTCAGTCTGAGGCTTTCGGCTTTGCTGTGGGAAGCCCTCATCATTTTCTACTGTTTTGCTCATAGCCAAAAATATGATGAAACCAGGACTGAATGTGTTTTTTTCTGTCTCATTACAGTAAGCATCATAAATTATTCACCCATGAGACTCAACCACATTTCTTACTCAAAAGAAACTTCCTTTCGTCTCCAGGGCCTTGGAACTCCGAGCATCCTGGGCTGGTGGTAGATTTCAGGGCTTTCCCACCCACCACCACCCCCCTAACACATGGGGACATCACTGACATCTTCCCAGCCCCTGAGTCAACTGTTCCCATGGTGGGAACAAACCTCAGTTGAGGGTGTGGGTGCAGATGGTGGAGCAGAGATGGGGCAGAAGCAGGTTTTGGGGCAGTTCCCGGCAGGTAGTGGGGATCCCCATCACAGCACCCCTGAACCCCGAGCCCTAGCACCAGATCCTTCTACAAATGCACGTCCTAGGACAATGTCAGTCTAATCAGCGCCCTCTTCGTTAGCAGGGTCCTATAATTAGAAGCAGCAGCCAGCCATCTGCTTTTATCTCGTCACATCACACACTGCCTCTCCGCTGTCCTTTATTACCGGCCATCGTTTGAGATCAACGTTTTCCTCCACCCCCCAACCGCGTCTGATCTCACTTTCATTATTGTTAATGACCGGCACTGGCAACACTCTGTGGTGTGGAGCGAGAGCAGGCAGAGCTGGGAGCACTGCTGAAAGCCAGCTCCTCTTCCCTGCCTGCCTGTTATGCCCTCCCATGTGGTTTTTTGGGAGTTCACAGCCTTGCCAGTGGACCTTCCCAAATACCTTCTGCCTCATGCAAGCCATGGGCACTGGGCCTGAGAACAAGAGAGCGTTGAGATAAATACTCCTGTTTGCAAATAGTCTGAGGTTTTTCAGCCTGTGAAGTGCTTTCCCAAGTTTCCTGTTGCATTCTGTTCCCAGTGAGGATGGCATCTGCTAGGACGTTGAGAGGACCACCTTGTCCACACCCAGCATTCAGGGGCTGTGAGGTAGTCAGACCTTGGAGGAAAGGAAAGAGAAAACCTCTTTTTAGATGTCTTTAAATTCAGTGCCTCGACAAAAGCATAAGACATATAAATGGATTAACAGCCATGGTTTATTAGCGCTCCTTAATTCACTTCACAGGGCTGAGGGAAAAGTTATTAGCAGATGTATGGCCAGTAATAAGCTAATTATAACCCTGTCAGATCAGAGATTTGAAGAGGTGGGTAGTTTTGTGTGTGAGATAACTATAATTGTCTGTTAAAGATTATGAATTAATATTGATTTAATAAAGCTGTGGCCATTTATTTCTGTGGTAAAGACTAGTTAGTTATCCTGTGAGCTGCCCCAGCACCTTGGGAGGCTGCAACCATCTGCCAGAGGTGTGTATTTGGGAGGCAAAAACGCATGTGGGATTGGTCACTAAGCCTGTGTCCTGCCTGTCAGCATCCCCATCACTGGCTTTGGGAGGGACAGCTTTGTCCACTGGCTCAAAATTCATGCCTCGTGCCTTGCTGCACCACAGCAGTTCAGCCCAGGGATCACCACACACCTGTGGATGTGGAGAATGCATTTGGTGCTTTTAGCTGGATTTAGAACCAGTCTGTATTCGTCTGATTTAAAAGCTGATCCCTTCAGGAGAGACATGACCCTTTTGGCGTCCTGTCTACCCCCTGGCATGTTAAAACCACAGGCAGCCTCAGAACGACTTGCAGTGAGCTGATGTGAGTGTGCTAGTCTGCTGGTGATGGGAGTTTGGGGGGGCAGATGGAGCATGACCCACTGCCGAGCCCTGGCATGGTATGTGCAAACCTAACCCAAACCTGCCATGGGAGGGAATGGGGCAGCTGCTCAGGAGCGCCTGGCTCAGCCATTTGAGAGAGGGAGCCAAGGAAATGGCCAGAGAAAGAGGAGAGACCAAGTCTTGTGGCCAGGATCAGGTCTGCCTGGGAAAGCTGGTGCAAGATCCAGCATCAACAGCCAGCTGCCCAGCCTTTCTCTTTCCTCTTTCTCCAGCGAGACGGGCAGACATCTTTCGTTTGTTTTTTTTGTTTTGTTCTGAGACGGATCCACTTCCCCAAGGTGAACTCCATCCCTTCATGCCGCCTGAGTCCGACAGAATTCCTCTCGTGCCTGGAGCAAGTAAAGGCAGGTCACTGGGTGCAGTGGGAAAGTGCTTTGGAAGGAGCCACGTTGCATCACGCAGCGCAGGGGTGCAAACTTTCTCTTGCTCCACCCCTTGCCATACACACCCCGTCCCCACTCCCTCCCTTAGACCAGGAGGTCCAAGACCCCTCGTCCCTGCGCCAATACTTTGGGTCATGTGTGACTGTGGAGGGTAAACCCCTGTCTTTTCACTGGTCCTATTAGGCTGATGGCTCTGATAAAGTCAATTACAGCCCGACTGAGGCTAAAGGCTGCATCTTGCTTTAGATGTAATTACTTTTCCCTAAAGCTTTCCATGAGAGGGCGGTTTCAAAGGGAGGGCGGCTCCTGTTTTGCATCTTGCTTCTTTTCCTGGAGTACTTCAGGTCAACCCAAGCGAGCAAATACCCCAATTTCTTGCATTTGTGCCGGGCATGGGGCAAGTTTAATGCAGAATGTCTCAAAAATCCGAGGCAGCGCTCCCGTTTTCCACTGCGAGCTGAAATCCCCATCTTTGCTGCTGGACGCACTCGCATTACCATTTTATCTGATGGAATAGCTATCAACGGCAACTTCCAAGTGAAATGCTACGGAAAATCTGTGTAAGCTATCTACAGCCTCGCAGCACAGATATACTGTGATTACAGCGACAGCCAGGCTCTGTCTCCTGTGTTTAATGTGTGTGTACGTGTCCGGCTGCAGCACAGCACCCACGCCAGCTCTCCCACCGCTCCGGGATGCTCACAGCAGGCTCGCCGTAGGCTTTGCTTTCATGAAGCCACAGCTCCCAGAGCCCTGGGACGCTGCCACGATCTCATCTGTGATTTCACCAGCACAAGAAGCTTCCAGTTTCCATGATTGCAGGGAGCCTCGAGGCTTCAAAAGCCAGAACTCTGTTGCAAGGAGCACAGCATTGCTGCCTTGTGTTTGCAAGGCCACTGTTTTAAAGCCAAGATCATCGTTCTTGCTTTGAGACAAGGAAGGGATATGCTTTCCAGGGATCAGTAAACCCATATAAACACATCCAGCCTCTTGAGTTAAGGAGAGTCACAGACTCCTCACTAGGTAGTTGTTAAGATGAAGATGATGAAGATGTGATTTGGCCAAAAGGTCAAACAGCTTGGTCCTTACCCACATTTATAGTCACTCAGCCCCACGGTATTGGTGCAACCATTATTTTTGGGTATTATTGGGTAATTTGGGTATTATTTTGGGATTACTGGGTGTAGTGGGTTTGCATAATGGGTTTATAAACACCACTGGGAACTGGTAGCTGCTAGTTACCAACAGCCAGGCTGCCAGAGGATAGAGAAATGTACAAGGAAATCAACCCCAGTGTTACAAGAACAGTGCTACTGTGAAAAGCCCGTATTTCCACTACAATACCAGTCAGGTGATTCCCTTTGGGACCATGGCCTTCTGGACCACAGGAACAGGCAAAAAATCTGTCTGTTCTCTGGCAGGATATCAGCGTTGCTGGAAAGTGTGTTCAACCCTAAGGGGTTTATTCAAATACATTTAATTCTAATGTTGTTCTAAGGTCACTGGAATCTAAAAAGCCTGGCTCCTGGCTCCTGTAAAATTAATGTTCTTAGTCTTTTTGCCATGGTACAGGACTTGCCTTCCATTCATTAAGTGAAACGTGGCAGATGCTTCAAAAATAAAGCTCAAGAAATGCTAAGTGGCTGGGGCAGAGAAACCCTGTAATGCAACAAGGATAAATTAGGTCCTTTATCTTCCGAGATAAACGTGTTTTCAAGAGGAAGATCTGATCTGCCTCTTTGCTTCACGAGACACTCAGCCTGCGGATAAACTCTTACAACCAAAGTCTTGAACCTCCCAGAAGGTGCTGCCCGAAGCCGGTGGACACCGAGCTGCCCACAGGCACAGGAGGGCAACTTTTCCTGCTTTTCCCGGCACATCAGGCTCATTTGAGGCAATTTGCCTTGTGCTCCTGGTGTTTATGCTCACACTGAGGCGTGTGCCTGTGCTTACACATCAAGTCGAGTGACTTAAGGAGACTGAGTCCAGGCCTGGGAAAGTCCCTCTGCCCTGCAGCGGCGCAGCCGTATTGGGGCAAGGAATGCCGTGAGCTGCCCACTATCCTGCTCTCCCGCTCCCAGGGAAACGCCGCTCATGGAGATGTGGGAAAAGAGAAGGGAACTACGGGAGGCAGAGCAGCAGGGAAGCCATGCACGCCCACCTCTGCACAGGTTGCCTGTTGGAGTGGGGAGGGAGACACAGAGGTTTTTCCAGCTGCTGCAGTAGGGAGGGAAAAGTGGAAGATTGCAAGACGCTTTTCCAGCTGTTGTGGTCATGCATCACCTGTGGCAGGGGGAGGGGGTGGTTTCTCCTGGGCAGGGAGCACCCAGCAGTGGAGCAGGAACAGGGATGGCTGAGGGGCGCGCCCTTCTTCATCCCCCCCTGTGAGGATGGAGGGGAAGAAAAAGTATAAAAAAGCAGGATATTAGTTAAAATCAGGAGCTGGGAGGTGGGGGGGGCGGTGTGAAAGTGTAAAGTGGGAGTAGTGTGGCAGTGACATGGGCTGCCTCGGTGCCAGTTGCTGTGGGCATTTGCTTGTTAAACCGTTCAGATTTCCCTGCAAAGATCCCAACCTTGGGAAGGTTTTTCATGCAGCCACTATCACAGCACAGACCCTAATACAGGGCTGGGGATGTGCACTATGGGGACCTTGTCCTGGAGACCTCCACCTTCCTTTTGTGAGAAAACAGAGGTTTCCTTGCTATGGAGCTGTGGGATGCTCCGGACACCAACTTCCCCGGGCTGAAACTTTGCCCCTTGGCAGTGTTCAGGAAGCCAAGTGGTGTCTGACCCCCTCCAGTGAAGTGCTTGTGTCTGAAATAGCACCGGGATGAGAGGATTGCCGGGCCAGTTCATGTCACAGCCGAGGATCCCTGCTTTTCACCAGAAACATTATTAATGACACCCAAGGGCACTAACGCAGCTGGTGGCACCAGTAAAACGGGGAACTCCGACACGGCAGGCAGTCCCGGTGCAGCCGGTGGCACCGAGATAACTGGTGGCACCCGTTTAGCCAGTGGCGATGATAAATCACTGGCGCGGGTGCATGCAACGACAGGGGTAGAGCCAGTGACAGGGGTGCGCCTGATGTCAGGGGTGCAGGCGATTAAGCCAGTCATGGGGGCACAGCTGGTGACAAGGATGCAGGGGATGCAGCCGGCGACAGGGACGCAGTCGGTGAAAGGGGTGCAGCCGGTGACAAGGGTACAGCCGGTGCCAGGGATGCAGGGGATGCAGCAGCCGGTGACGGGGGTACAGGGGTACAGGCGGTGCCATAGGTACAACCGGTGCCAAGGATGCAGGGGATGCAGCAGCCAGTGCCAGGGGTACCGCCGGTGCCAGGGGTGCAGCCGGTGCCAGGGGATGCAGGGGATGCAGCAGCCGGTGCCGGGGGTACCGCCGGTGCCAGGGATGCAGCCGGTGCCAGGGATGCAGGGATGCAGCAACCGGGTGCCA
>JAWWEU010000037.1:12472778-12614560 GCA_035583155.1 Acropternis orthonyx | reverse complement strand
GGGGCCAGGGGATGCAGGGGAGGCAGCAGCCGGTGCCGGGGGTACCGCCGGTGCCAGGGATGCAGCCGGTGACAGGGATGCAGGGATGCAGCAACCGGGTGCCAGGGGTACCGCTGGTGTCAGGGGTACAACCGGTGCCAGGGATGCAGGGGATGCAGCAGCCGGTGCCAGGGGTACCGCCGGTGCCAGGGATGCAGCCGGTGACAGGGATGCAGGGATGCAGCAACCGGTGCCAGGGGTACCGCCGGTGCCAGGGGTTGCAGCCGGCGACAGGGACGCAGTCGGTGAAAGGGGTACAGCCGGTGCCAGGGATGCAGGGGATGCAGCCGCCGGTGCCGGGGGTCCCGCCGGTGGTCCCGACTCCCCCGGGCTCCGCTGGGACCCGCGGGGTGCGCGGCGCTGCGGGCGCGCGCGGCCCCTTTAACGCACGCGGGCGGCCCCGCCCCGCCCCGCCCCGCCCCGCCCGGCCACCGGGGCGGCTGTGGGGCGGCCTGAGGGGACCGACCGACCCACCGGCTGGCCGAGACACCGACCGAGCCGCCGCCGCCTCCCGCCGCGCCGGGGCGGGCACGGCCGGGCAGGGCAGGGCGCGGCTGGGCTGGGCTGGGCACGGCACAGCGGGGCCGGCGCTGCGGCTGAGGGGCGGCCCGGCCCCACCGACGGGCGGGCGAGCGGACGGAGCGGCTCGCAGCCCCATGGCTCTGGATTTATAAACACGGCGCAGATGGCGGGGCCGCGTCCCCGCTGTGCCCAGCGCTGCCCCGCCGGCCGCTGAGGCGGGAGCGGCGGCGGCGATGGGGGGCGGCAGCTGCCGGCGGGATTAGGTAAGGCGGGAGGGGGAGCCCCGGGGGAGCCCCCGGTGCCGGGGCGCGGGTGGGCCGGGCGGGGGCCGCGCCGGGGCCGCCCCGCTCCGCTCCCCGCAGCTCGGGGAAAGGCGGCCGCGTTACGTAAAAATGAAAATGTGCCGCGGGAGCTGCTCGCTGGAGAAAAACTTTCTGGGTTTTTTTTGGGGTCCCCCCCCCCCCCGCCCTTCTTATTTTTGCCCCCTCTTTTCTGTTGTTGTTGTTGTTGTTGTTGGTTTTGCTGTTTTTGCCCTCCAGAGCGGCGGGGTTTGGGAGCGCGGGGGGGAGCCCCGCGCTTGGCAAACCGGCGGGGACACCCGTCTGCGGGGTGGGGGCACCCAGGGGCATTTTTTAACCCCCTCACTCTTTTTTTCCCCCCCCTTCTTTCAATGCTGTGTATTCCGGCTGTTGTCCCCCGCACGCTCGGAGCCGGTGGGTTTCGCTGGTCGGCAGCCTGGAGCAATAAATGAGCATCCGAGGGGTCACCGGGCGCGGGTGGGAGACCAGCCCGTGCTGGGGGGCACGACCAGAGCCCTCCGGCTCGCTCCTCCAGCGATGTGGGCGTTCAGTGTGCGAATATTTACGGGGGGTAACAGGGCCGGTATCTGCAGGCAACAAGTGCACGTTTCTCCGAACCCCAGCTGCAGTCTCTGGAGTGATTGCCTTTATTTTTTTTTCCTGATGATTCTTATAATTTCCTGTTCTCCCTCGGCCTTTCCTCCTGCTCCCTTGCCCTGACAATGCACAAAGAGCAGGCTGCAGTGGGTGCAGGCAGCTGCCTGCCATGTGGGCTGCTGCCAACGCCACTGAAGCAGCAAAACCTGCAGGACTCGGGCTGGGGCTGCCTGGGGCGTGGGGCCGTGTTGACCCAACAAACCCATCCCTCCTTCCAGCGCTTTGAACCCTGTGCAAGCTCGGCGTGCCTGCAGGCACTGCTGCCTGCGCTGGAGGCTGCGTCTGCTCCCTGAACTTTGTGTTTTGGGTCAGCTCAAGAATGTGCTGGAGAGGACAGTGCTGCTGGAGGTGATCTGTGCAGTGGATGTTTCCTAACCCGTTCGGTTCACAGGCATTTATGGTTTTAACTCTTCTGGTGACCTCTCAGTATTTGCACGAGGCAAAAAGTTGTGGCTCTGGATGCCTGAAAACGTCAGGGTTTTGCTGAATCTGGGGTTTTTAATATGGCTTTGGTGAATGTCATGTTGTTTTGCTGGTATTCCTTGGCTGAATGGGGTGAGAGTTTTTCCATTTCTATCTACCATTTAGCGCAGGGGTTTTATCAGCAAGGTTAAGGTTAAGTTTGCCATGTGCTTTACAGATAAAAGTTTGGTGCTACTACTATTCATGAAGGGAAGGAATGTGAGTTGGGACAACTGAGTGAGCATTTCCATCTCTTCTGGAAGTGGTGACAGAACTCCTGGAGGGTTTTAATGAAGCCGTGCATTCCTGGATGGTTTTAATGAAATTGCACTTAATTCTCTGAGTTTCACTGCCGACTCACTGGGTGACTTTGGGATTTAGCTCAAGCCTCCCGTGTGCCTCAGTTGGCCAGCTCTGCACAGGAACCATGTCTTGGGTTGGAAACACAGCAAGGCTTGCAGAGTGTGTTGAGGCTGAGTCCCAAGATGCCATGGGAGGGAAGTTTTGCATGTGACAAATATTTTAAAACTTTAGTTGAGTAAGCTTCAGTATGAGAGAGACTCTTGCAAAACGTGTTTAGTTTATTGAAAGCAAATGCACTCAAACCTCAGTTTGTTGTTGCCAAAAGGGAAAAAGAAGCTATTTTTGGTGTGAGAGAGGAGATGGGGCACGCACATGTCTGGGGCAGGAAAACACTGGTACGTTGTTCTTCTGGCTTCGTGTGGGTGGTGGTTTCTGTTATTTAACTGTTGTTTCTGCCAAGTTGCAAAACATACCTGGTTCTGAAACCTGTGGAGGTCAGGGCCGGCTCTGCAGAGCTGGTACTGGGCCTGTATGGGAACACCTCCTACGCCAGCATCTCTAGCGCTGGAGAAGTGGGTGGATGCTTCTGCCTTCACACCTTTGAGCTCCAGGGAGGTGACTGGCATTTTTTTTGCGACAGGATCTGCACTGAAACTGTAAACTCGTTTCAGGCAAGCCACCAAACAGCTGCTGCTTGGCAATACCTTTCACTTGCTAATGGCTGTGGTTGGATTTGAACCAAGTTGCCTCCAGTGGAGGTTGTACCAGTCCCTGGAGCCATCCTGTGCTAAATCCGAAGAGGGTTTGGTTCAGGCTGTGTTCATATCTTGTAATTAGGAGATCCAGTCTGGTAAAGGCAGTTTTGTTATGATTGGCAGTGACAGAGTGCATGCAGCTGTGCTGATAGCTGCACGTGTGGAGAGCTACCCCTCTCATCTCCACGGCAGCTCTGGACTGTGCTAGCTGGAATTGGGTCATAGGAGATATCTTCGTGCCATGGCAGTGAATTATTTGTCCCCTTGATGGCTCCTGGTGTTCCTCCCACTGCCAGCTCAGGTTTTTAGTGGCTTCTGCTGAAACACTGTCCTGTTTGTGGTCAGGTTGTCCTGGGAGGAACATGCTTGAAGCCAACCGTAATTTATGTGTCTGAGATACCATCATCTTCTTGGCCATGTGGGGAGGAGGAAAGTTACGATCTCGCCAGTTTCTAGATGAGTAGGTACAAAGGAGGATTAAATTGGTGAATTTCCAGGTGGGTTTTGGGTGGCTGATTTGAGCAGTTGTAAAGGAGCATGGCTTTGAGAGGGCCTGTATTTGGGCTGCAGTACTACCCATCCCTAACTCCATGCCTCATTCTGGTCAGATCACTTGACAAGTCAAAATTGAGACCAGGGAGGTTATGTGAAGTTCAATGTGTCAGAGCAAGTCTGCTGGAGAGCTGGCGAAGCAGAGTCTCTTTGCCCATGAGTGCTTTGCCTGTTCAGTGTGAGGGCTTGTTATTCCCAGTGGCAGAGTGCTGGTTTCCCCCCTGGGTTTTGCCCCTGTGAGCAGTGATCCCCCAAATGCAGACCACAGGCTAGATGCAGGGGTACAGGAGGATGGAAAGGCAGGGAAATGTGTTCTTAAGAGGACTGTTATCTTTGTGCAGCTGCATGTGTGCGAACAGTGGCTTGCTTTGGTCTTCACTGAGAGATTTTAACAGAGAGCAGGGTCAGCTCTAATGGAGCTGGAAATGAGGTATAGCAGCACCTGGTCGCCTCTCTGATTAGTGACTGAGGCTTTTGCAGCTGCTTAAGGATTTGGGCATCATGAGGTCATGGATTTTCATCTAGACTGCTGTGGCATAGGCTCCTGCACGGCTTTGAAGGGGCCTTGCTGTGTAGCGACATTGGAAAGTGGTGAAAAATTGCTATTTATGGCTGGGCTTGTACTGGCACACAGGTGTTGGGGTCTCCCATTTGCCCTGTAATGTCAAGGATAGATCTTTGCATTGCAGTAGGAAATGAAAATGCATGTCGTTTAATGAGCATGGCTAGAGCAGAGATGTTTCCTAAAAAAAGACTGAAGCAGGGAGCTAGAGCTCCAGAACAGAGGGCATGAAAATGTCCCTAAAAGCTTGGTCAGAGTGAGGGAGGGATCTGCTAGGAAGGGAAGGAGTACAGAAGAGCAGAAGGAAATGAGTGATTTGTAAGTTTTGGGAAGTGAACCCTGACCTGAGCACGAGGCAGCAGCGGGACTATACTGGGAATTGAGAAATCTGGTTTGCACCCCCAAGTCCTGCTGCCCACCCTACTTGTCACTTCCCTTCTCGAGGCCGCCAGTTCTCTGTTCCTGCCAACCTGCCTCTACCAGCTGGAGTCTCTCGGGGTGTGGACTGTTCCTTATTGAAGGTGAGAAGGGTGCCCTGGGAGGGGATATTTCTGGTGAGCAGGCAGTGCTCACACAGTAGCAGCACCCCTACCATCTACATGGTGGGAAGTCAAGAGATGTGTTGTGGCTGAGGTTGGGCAAGTGAGAAAAGCCAGTGATTGCTGCAGACAAGTGCTACAGTGCTGCCAGCAGTGTGTGCTAGGCTGCTGATCCACTTGGAGAGGTCCAGAGAGGAGCCCTGCCTGCAGGGGAGAGGTGACCAGTGCTGGCACTGGAGAAAAAGTAGTAAGGATGGAGCTAGATGGCCATGGCTGTGATTGCTACTACCACAGTGCCAGGGCTGGAGGAGATCTGGGGCACGGGTCGGGGAGAAGGGTTGAACAGGGAGAGCAAAGCAATTGGTGCGATTATGTGCCTGCTGGGTGCACAGAGGATGCTGATAATGGTTAGTGCTCTCTTTACAGCTGCGGAGCACTGAGCAAACATTAACGAATGTAAAGGATAGCAGCTCTGTCTAGTTAGAGAGAAGGGAAGTTAACTCCAAATTAACTTTATGATCCGTGAAACTGAAGGTTATTTAAAAAAATAATAACATAAATGGAAATGCTGAAGTTTTCCAGAGTCGCTGAGTATGCTGCTTGTTGTTTAATGCCTTCCATTTTTTCACTCCCAGTCTGTGTTTTTGGCTCATGAACAAATTACAAGCAATATCAGCTTACGCTTGGATTTGAACCCACATTGCTCTTAGTCAGCTGAAATATTTCCCCTTATCACTGCTCCCATAATGTTTATTTTAGACTGGACAGCATCATGGCTTTTCTGCCATGATGTAGGGGAGAAGCCTGTCTTTGAAACAACCCAGCACCTTGGAAAGAAATGATCTCAAAGTCAGTTTGGTTTCTGAATGAGGTACAGCTTAATTTTCCACCGAGAGGTTTCGGCAAGGCTGTATCCCAGAACGGTTTGTGGCATTAAAAACCCAGGAGGCGACAGATGGATGAATTGCTGACAGATTTAAAATCATACAACAAACATAAAGCATTCAGACGTGAGGCCAAGGTGGGAGGAAGGTTGCAGGGAGAGATGGAGGCAGAAAGGTTGAGTAAGTTATTCTGGGCAGAAGGAGATGTGCAGGCAAAGGCAGATTTCAGTGGATTCAGCCTACGAGGGGAAGGGAAGGGCTTCAAGAGGAGGAATGTGTCGAGGAGCATGTTCCCATCAAAGGGCAGGGAGCCCTTCATGTCCTGGACCGGTGGTGGGAGGAGGATGAGGAGGAAGGAGGCCAAGTCCAGCCTTGGCAGTGGTGGTGAAGCCAGGAGCGGGGCTGCCGTGGAAGGAGACAATGTGGTGGGGCCCAAATGGTTTCCTTCTGTGGGAAGTGGTCTGAGGGAGAGTGCCAGCACTTGGGGAGGCCGGGGATGGTGCGGGTATTGTCTCTAGTGGCTTGAGCCCTGGCTATGGCTCTCGGGGTGGGTGGTGCGTGTGTCGAGGGAGGGAGGCAGAGCCGGCAGGATTTCCTCTCTGCGGGTTAATAACTAACCAAGCAGTCTAGGTTTATCCTTTCATTGTGGACGAGAATTATTTACATAATACCACTCGGTGTAATCTTTATTTAGCATTGTTTCCGTAGTGTAACACTGGACGGAATGGCAGTGCCCAGAAATGCAGTTTTGGCCCAAATGTGTGGGAAGTTAACCCTTCTGGCTGGGTGTGCTTCTCCCTGCCCGCACAGAGAACTGTCTGTAAACTGAAGACATACTGCAGTGATGTGCCCATCTGTCATATAGTTTTGGGGACTTCTAAGTCTTCTAAACCCTGTTTTCTGCAGGCTCTGGGCTGGTGCTCTGTGCTGGTACCTGAATGCTGCTCACCAACTTCCTAAGCAGAACAGTTTGGGTTAGTCCTGTGCGTGTTGGGGCAAGAGAGTAGTTTGTAACGCGCTCTTCCTTGTCTCTGTGTTGAAGAAGGCAGAAGGAAAGAAATGTGTCAGCCTGTGGGTGGAGTGTGACGGGATTTGGGAAGGTTCCTGGTGTGGATCATCCCATTGTCTGTGATCAGTCCCTGAGGACTTGCTGTCTCCCAGGTGGGGAGGTTTCATCCTCCTCAGGGAGTGTTTAGTTGCAAGGTCTGGAGGCTTAGGTGGTTGTGTAAAGAGCTGCACCCTGATTAGCGCAACAAAGTACGGTGAAGGACTGAACCCTGCGCCTGGGTGTCAGTGGGATGCGGCGGGAGAGTTGAATTGGTGAGTAGGATTGGCAGACAAAGTCTTTCTGACAATCTGGCTGTGCTTCCAGTCGTGCAGTGCTGGCTGGAGAGGGCGGAGGGTGTCTTTCATCCTCTTTCCTCTGCACTGCGGGATGTGTGGGCTTCTAACAAGCTGTGGCAAACAACGGAAAGTTGGCTTTCTTCTGAAAATAGTTTAAAACCTTATAAAATTACTCTGGCAGCTAAATTTTTATAGGACCAGATCTCAGCTTCGTGGTACTCGTTCACTTCATAAATAGCTTAGTCTTTGGCCTCTGCAAACTTTCAAACACGTACCTGCAGTGCTGCAGAAACGCTGGTGAGCATGTGGTTTATCGGTGGCAGCACCTGGCTCTTGTAGCAGAAGTGCTCTGCATAAGTGTTTACTGCTGAGGCCGCGTGATCTCTCTGGTCTGATGTTGCAAGGAGCTGGTTTTGGAAGACTGTGAGTCCCCCAGTGATTTACAGGGAATTAGCTGATGGTGCATGCATGGATGTTGGCTTGGGACGCCTCTCCTGTCAGCCTTGCCGGAGGGTGATGTGGATCCTGTGTCAGTTTTATGCTGGTAATATGGACATTACCCGATCAAGCCTGAAACTTGCTAGAACAAAGGTAACTTGTTAACACCCTCCTTGAACCCATTACACCTGGCAGGGTGAGTTTGCATTGGATCAGTGCTGAGACGTGTGACTGCAGCATTCCTGATCCCACTGCTTGAAGCCCTAAAGCTTTGTGTACTGACTCCTCAAGCCCATGCCATTACCATCACGCGATATGCGATATGTGGTATGTAAATCTTGGGTGTGTAGCAGGGCTAGTGGTGTTTGGTATCAGAGCTGTATATTTGGGAGTTTCTCCAGTTGCTTGCTGAGGGTATTTTTCCTGCATCTGGACCGTAAATAACTGTGTCCCCTCCTGTCTTGCACAAGAGTTTCTTCTCTTTGGCAAAGAGTATGACTTTTTCCTGTTGGAAAGGCTTCCTTGATCAAGTCCTTGTTTTTCTGTGGCTACCACGTCATATAATTCCATTAATAAACTTTTCAAGTTCCATCTTGAAAGCAGTTACAGCTTCTTTTTTTTTTTTTTCCTTTCCTTTGCTGCAGAGTTTCAAGCTCATGCCAGAGTGTCAGCTTCATTTCTAGGTCACCGGGCTGCCCTTTCATTTCCCCCTCACGCTCAAGTTGGCCGGCTTGTTTTGATTTGGTAATATGTGAGGTGGTGTCCACAGACAAAACCAGGCAGGCCAGTGAAATTCATGTTTCCCTGCAGCCTTGTTCCTGTTGTGTGTGTGAATAATAATTTCCAAATGCTAGACCAGAGGTGATTAAAAACTGTCAAAGAAATAAAATGGAGTGAAGTCTGCATTGTAGGAATCTGTGTGTTCACTGTTTTGGGAAAACTCTCTGACCTGGCAGTGGAAAAAGCTTTTCAGTATTTTTATTTAAGGCTTTCTAGTCTTAAATGTCACTTACTTGGGAGGTGCTGATGAGGCAGCCTGAGGAATATCCAGGTTCTGCAGGAGGTTGGTTGCTGCTGCCTGGGGGGCACCTGGAGTCAGTAGCGCTCCCTTTCTGTGCTTGCTCTGTGTTGTTGTTTGGGATCCTGAGCTCCAGCTGAGATGCTTTTGCATGATGTGGCACAGACACCTGGGCAGCCACCTCTGCTGCAGGCTTGTGGCTGGAGCTGCTGAGCGTGACTGGCAAAGCGTGGAGGGGTGAAAGCCTTCTCTGCAGCTTGAGTGGATGTGAAGAGCTGTAGCTTTCTGGGGAGCGGCACACGGTGTCTGTTGCTTGCTCTGAGGGAGTACAGGTGCTTGTTTTTTACTGAGCTGCAAGGCAATGGGTGTTCAGAGGGTTTTATGCAACTCCAGTGTTGGGACTGTGAAGCAGTTGTCATGTCATCAGTTATGATGTGTTGGGCATCCTTATTTTTGGAGTAAATGATCCTGCTGACAAGCATGTATAGGAGGTGTCAGCCAGCTCTTTTTCCTTCCTCTCTTTTTTGTTTTTTTTTCCTCTTCATTTGTAGGTCTTAGTCTTGGCTTTTCTTTTATATCTTGACAGGGCTGCTGATGAAAAATTGTTGGTTTTTTTAGTTTTATTCTTGATGTCTACGTGTCTTGAGATGCCATGATTAGAGATGCACGTAAAGAGCTTCTGCGGTTTTGGTCCAGAACCCAGCCAGCTGCCAGCAGCGTTCCTGAGGGCTGTGTGGTGTCGGAGTGAGAAGCACTGCAGGGTTTTGGGTTTTCTCCAGCATTATGAAACAGAAATAAAGAGAAAAGTCAGCATGTACCTTAAGGGTTGTGTTTTCGTTCTAACTCTCACTGTGGAGAGCTAAGGTTTGCATCTTGTCCGCTGAGACTGGTGCTCGTGAAACCTAGCCCGCTTCTCTGAATGTCCCTAAACTCTGCCAACAGCGGAGAAAGCTCAGAAATGGAGAATTTACTCTGCCCAGAGATGGAGGAGTTATGCTGCAGAGGCAGACACAGGCACCCTGGTGGCTCCTGCTTCCCCTGCCAAAGGCGGTGTGAGTTTTGGTCTGTTGCAATGAGACAAGAGCTTTAAGCTCCATCTGTGTCTTTTTTTTTTCTTTTTTCTTTTTTTTCATTTTGTTCGGTTGTGCTTTTTAAATGTCTGTGGATTTCTTCTCAGCAGGAGGTTTTACTTCCCACACAATGTATTATTGTTTGCCCTGCTCTAGTTCCTTGTTTTATGCGGAAACACCTTGAACCTTTGGCTGAGTTGGAAGATGGGTACAGAGTCAGGCCCGTGGCTGCAGGCGTGGGGCTGTTCCAGGAAGAACATGTCTGTGCACGACTCCTCAGCCCTGAGTTACCCCGTTGCTGCTCGAGGCACTTCATGTGTTTGGCTAATGCAGGCACTCCCCTGCCTTCTGATCAGGCAGGCTACACGTACTTATTTTTGTTTTACAGAGGCTGATCCCTAGGGTAAGAAGGCTGTAGCCAGAAATAAGTGAGTGTTCACACTTGCCTTTATGAACTTCTTGAATATTTTGCCAATTAATTCTTAGGTAACTGAGGCTAAAATGCCCATTGTAAAGGCCAGGCCAGGAATGCTGCTATCCCGAGCTTTTCTTTACTCGTTCCAGTTGATGCAAAACTTGATAAAGGTGCCTTATGGAACCTCTTAAGTAGCAGAAGAAATGTCTAAATAAATACAGCAGCTTCGCCTTGCAGCCTTGCCAAGTCAATTTGGTGTGTGTGTTGAGGAGGCAGAACAATTAGTTACAGGAACAAATGGGTCTTCTCTGTGTTCTGCCCTCCCGTCACAAGGACAGCCTCCAGTGTTGCGATAAGTGTAACAGTGAAATCTGTATTAAGCAACTAATTAAGGGTTGTGCAGAAGGGGGGAAAAAAGGTAACAGCTCAACATTAACCTGCTAAGAAAGGTGGAGCTGAATTGTAGCTCTTAATATGTTTGGGGCTGTCAAACAAGGGTGATTTCTACTGCCTTTTTCACAACTGACTTCTTTTATGCTCTGTTTCTGATTTCTGGGGACTTTGGTTGTAGTGCTGGTTGAAGAAGTTTGCCACCTCACTGCCCCTCAGCATGCTCCTAGCCACAGTAGTTCTCTCATCTCTTATTTTTGACCAGAGTAGCTGAATGAATGTCTTCACCAAGTGGTCACAGTTTTGTTTAATTTGGCACCACTTTGTTGGTAGAATGGGTGCTGCAAGGCGGGATGGGGAGCCAGGGGACACAGGCTGAAATCAGGGAAGAATGGCTGTAATTTACACGACTTAGTTGTGTTTCAAGCCTCTTTTTACAGGAGTAATTTTCACAGTCCTGAAATTCCCTGCTAAGTGAGAGATTCCCCCCCCCAAACTTCTGTGCAGACCTGTTTGTAGACATGACACGTGTCTCCCTCTTGCAGGGGTCAAACCAACCAATTTTCCATCAGCAGACTAGACTCTCACATAGGGTTCTGTTGGTGTTCCCGAAGCAGCAGCAGTGATTTCATCTTGGAGATGTGGTCAGGCAGTGTTGGTAAAAGTTCAGTCATTTCTGCCATGGTCTGGGCAGCTGGGAAGGTCTGTGGCATTTGCTCTTCTTCCCTAAGCTGGAAATAGAGTGCCTGGTTCAGAATGGTGACTGGGAATGTTCCTCCGTGGCAGGGTTTGGGCTTTTCACATTGTTGCTGCTTTGTGCTAGCTGCCGGCTGCAGCACCTTTGTTCCTTGAATAAAATCTTGCTTGTGCTCCCTGGGAGACTCAAGTAGTCTGTGCTTTTGTGCTGTGGCCCTGCATATCCACGGGAGAGTTGGTGAAGAGGAAAGTTGGGCAGATGCCATCCTCTGTGCTGTGTGGCAGCTTCTGCAGGCATCCGTCCTGGCTCAGTGAGGCACCTGATGAACAGAGAGTGAGAGCGAGGGGAGGGTCCTTTTCCCAAGGGAGTTTAAAACCTCTCTGCCACAGGAGCTTTGCTGAATTGCAAATTGCTTTTTCTCTCCCACTCTTTTCTAAATCTGCTGCTGTTCCTGAAGTGGCAGTAGATTTTACTCCTGTGCGCTAGTGCATGGATGAGTGTGTGTTGCAGCGTAAAGTTGTAAGCAACTTAAGTGATGCTTATCATAATGTAGCTAATGACACTTAAAATATTTGCTTGTTTGTAACACACTGTGGTCTCTCCCAGGCAGTGAAATTGATAGACAAGTTTCAGCTGTATTTGCCATGGTATTTGGAGAGAAGGACAGCTTTCTATCACTTCTTTGACAGATGGGCTTTGAATTTTTAGGAGAAAACAGAGCATCTTTTTGTTTCTCCCCACACTCAAAACCAACAAAAACCAACCGAAAGCCAGGTGGAGGGCAAATCTCGCATGTGTTCTGTTTATTTCCGTGTGCAAATGCATCTTCTTGGTGTGTCATTAACCTGGTTTATCTCTGGTGCTATTTTTAGCAGCCTTATGGGTCTGAGGACAAGGAGCTCTTCCCCAGTAAGCTTTGTGAGCAGCCCAGCCTGGGTGGAGGGCACTGGCACAGAGAGGCCAGGGTGTCCCCAGGTGGCAGATTCCTCCCTACTCGACTGGGGGGCCTAGTGGGGCTGGACTAGCTCCCCACTCCCACACAGGAAAAGCTGTGTAAAGCATTACTCTTCAGTTCCTGTGGCCATGGTAACCGACTTGGATACATCAAACTTGACTAATTAACCTAATAGAGAGTCGTTTCCAGGCTGAGTCTCTCCCCCCGGATTTCAGACACAGAATTCATGTTGTCTGATCCACCAGCAACTTCCACAGTGGACTTTCTCAGAGTGGTTTCGCTAGCAGGTTTGTTTTACAGGTCCATTTGAGTTGGGGAGGATGGCTGAAACCAGACTGATGTTTTGGGTGCCTCTCTTGCTCTGCGTTCCCCTCTCTTTGTAATCCCTCAGATTCCCATGGGAGGAAGGCCTCAAACTCAGATGGGAAAAACTTGCTCTGATTTCCTCCTTGGACTGGGCAAGGTGAAAGTGAATAATTTCCTGTATGTCTCCTGTTTCTGTACTGCAGGATCTCTGTCACCCTGACTTTTCCTGTTTAAAATCTGTGAAATCCTGAGGCTTGAAACAAAACAGCACATCCTGGAGATGTCTGTGCACGTCTTCAGGTTTCCTCATCTTAATGTACTAGTCAAAGGCATTGCTACTTTGCACCTTTTCTCCTGGGTTTAATTATTGTTTCAGTGATTGGAGCTGCAGACTGCAGCAGGGACTTAAGAGTTCAGCCTCAATTAAAAACCACCCTGTGCCAGGCAGATAGCGGCCGGCAGCGCTGCTATTCTCAAGTGTCTCCAGCAGTCCATCGAAACACCATGTGATCGGCTCAGTTGAGAAATCTGAGTAGGCAGAAAGCAGTTTCTGGGATAAACCTTGTGAGTGCTTCTCAAAATAGCCTGAAAGCAAGGTTTTGCTTTCCACAGCCACTCTTGGTCCTTGAGGCTGGTCAGAATTTTACAGGGATTACTAAATATTGCAAAGGTCTGATCTTCAAAAACCATAAGATCCTTTTTTTTTTTTTTCCCCCCTTCTTTTTGATGCTGCCTCTGGTATGTTTGAACTTAAAGAATTTGCATTTTCATGTCTTTTTAGCCTTAAGTCTAAGTACTGGGACCTTTCTTACTTGCAGTTCCAGCTTTTTATATTTTTCAGCAAAGCTGATGACCTCGTGTTTGACCCTTGGGCAGCCCAGCAAACAAATGTGCTGTGAGAGGAGCACATGAGAGGTGCCTGAGCAATTACACTGATCAGTCATTGACCAGGACTCTTGTTTTTCTTCCTTTGAAGATCTGCTTAATCATTGGCATCGCAGCCCCCGCTGTGCTGGGCACTTGGAGGGGTTGGCTGGCTGCTCCCTGTGATGTGCTGGGTGATGTGGGAGGTGGCAGGGGGGGCTTTAGAGTGTCCAGCAGTGTAATCAGGTTTTACTGGGGAAGAGATTGCAATTGATATCCCTCGGATTTGGCATCTATATAAATACACAAGCCAAGCTCTGTTAAGTGTGTAGGTTCATGTCAGTTCATTTGCCTGGGAATAGGGTAGGGAGCATCCCATGACCATGGTCCTTTTTTGTAATTTCTATTCCCAATATAAAACAAAATCTGATGATGTGGGGCTTGCTGAGGGTAAATCCCTGTAAGTTCTGGTGCAGCTGGAAGCAACTGCTTCAGACGTGGCTGATTTCAGGACCGACTGAGAGATGGGGATAAAAACTGCATGGCTAAAACTGGTACCATCACACTGACGGAGACGAATGCCCATGGGCCTGGGTGCTGCATGGGTGACTGAAAGTTTGTGAAGCAGATCCAAGATCTTAGAGTTGTGACTTGTTTTTCCACCCTTATTTACTGTAATACCTCTGGGTGACACAGAGCATTCAAGACATGCTGCTAAACTGAATTCTACAGCTGAATTCACACTGGAGAAATGAGAATTGCTTCTTTTTGTTGCAGAAAAAATAGATCTGCTTTTATCACATCCTTGTTATCCTTCCAGCTTATGGCTTGGAAAATGAAAGAAAATTGATAGTGAGGGCTGACTGACAATGTGGAGAGAAGTAAGGTCCTGACTTTCTGGGGCCTTATTTCATGAACTTTCTTGTCCTTCATGTGTTTGCTGATGTGTCAGTGGAGCTGAATTTTGTTGGCAAGAATGTGGTTTGAGCGGAAATCTTAGATTGGCTCTCAGTTGGCTGCCTAAGGGTGATTTTAAGCGAGGCTTCCAGGAGCATCCCTGCTCTTGCTGTGGCTTTGGCTGTCGCTCTCCCCTACCAGACTGGCCGTCTGCACGAGAGGCTTTTCTGCAGAGAGCAGCCTGTGCTCACATACTGAGCAGAAGCCATGAAAAATGTGGTTCGGATGGCAGTGATTTGGGGCAGCTCTAGAAAATAATTTTCCGCTGGTGGATAGTACCAAACTATTTCCCTCCACCCACTCCCCCCTTCTCCAAAACAAAAGAAGAGATGAAAGGATTCATTAGGAATTATTCACTCAGCTCTGCCGCCTGTCTGAGATCTGGCTGTCTGCGTTCATCCCCCAGCTCAGGGAAGGTCAGAGGGCATCTCCCTGGGGAGGATTTGCTGTTGACTGAATTGCACTGTGTCATTATCCTGCTGGATAACGAATGCAGTGGCCTCATTGGCACTGGCTTCAGAAAAAGCACGGTCATCTGCATGTGGCCTTGAGGCGAGAGGCAAAAACCTGGAGAGAGCGGTGTGGAAAACCTCGTCTTGTGGGGAAGATACTGGGCAGACCCAGGCTGTTTGGCACAGCGGTTTGCTTGCTGCATGATGCTGAACAGGTCTGTAGGTCCTCTGAACAGGTCTGGACCTCTGCATTATCGTGTTGGAAGTGGGGGGATACAGTAAGAGGGTTCAAAGGACAAAACTCCTTCTGATGGGGTGAAACTAGTTAGAGCTGCTCCTGTTTTCCTCAGTAGAAATATGTGGCATGCTTGTGGCACAGTTTGAGATATTTTAATGAGATTTAAACAATTTTCTTTTCTATTTGTTTTGTTTTCAAATAGGTTTCCTGAAAGAAAAACATACAAATCCCCCTGAGCTAATTGGTGTGTGATTTGAATTCAGCTGTTACCTTGGAAGAGCTTTTCCGGCAGCTGATCTGAAAACAGCCTTTCCCACAATATTGTGGGTTGTCAGGGATCTTGAAGTTAGTGGTGTGGAGGAGAGAGATGTGTTTTGTTTGATATGCTGCATCTTTTAGTTCGAATGTCATAAAACGCTCAGACACGTGACAAAGACCCTAATGGAGAGAGGCTATCAGAGGGATGAAAGTCTTGGTAGCTGGAAATGAGTAAGGAACAGTTGTGGGTGCTGGAGCTCGTTGGGCTGGCTGAGGAAGTAGATAGACCTGAAGAAAATTTGCATTTTAAGCACCAATTTCAGATAGCACGCACTGCCTTGTGCCTTGATCTTCTGGCAACTGCCGGCTTAGAAGGGCTTGAGGCTGTGCCCTTCCAGCGTGTGGTTGCACATTGCTGAACTGCGCTGGGGGTGGCCAGATGCAGCCCTGTGAAGTAAAGTATTAAGCTTCAAATGTTGGCCTTCATTGCCTTCAGGCTAGATCGGTTCCCTGGAAGATGTTATGATAAAATTGCTGGCCCAGGTAATTTGTGTCCTGATGACAAGCAGCAGAGAGGAGGGCAAGAGTTTGTGGGTCTGCTTATTGCTGTCATTCATCTTGCAATCAGAAACTTATGAAATGCCCTTTTGTGTGACAGTGCAGGGTGTGCGAGTGCATATCTAAGTGGTTAGTAAATATATCCAGTTGCTAGATTGGATCACATCACCCTCCTAACAAATAGACAGTGATGGTTCACATCTGGATGTCCTGACAGTACAGAATGATGTGGTTTTAGTGAGTTTAAAATCTTATACCCAAAGCAGGGCAATAATTGCTTTAAATTACTCTAATTCTGCTACCAGCATTAAAGGATATAAAATTACCTTGTGCTGAAATAAAAAAAAAGTACAGCTGCGTGGAAAATTCTTGTTCCTGTAATCCAGGACCAAGTGTGTGGGACTGGTCACGAATCAGTTTAATTGCTTTTGGGGGTCTGATCCTCCAGATCGTTATTGCTGCAAGAAATCCTCCTCAGAAGGGCGGTCATCTCCGGGCTGGTGCTCAGCTGAGTGATGCATGACCAAGTAGTAGCTTGTAGCATTTATGAACTAGGGCAGAAGTAGATCCCTTATTCAGGCAGAGCTGTATAAGCCTCCAGTGCTCTATACTAGGCCCCAAATTTGCCTATGTTATAAATAAGTCTGTGGCTGTGTGCTTGTGTGTTTCTTTTTTAAGCTGAAGGCAACCCCTTAAGCTCTTTTCTGCAGGTCTGTTCAAGCTGGGGCATGGGGAATTCCTAAGAGGATTATCATGGTTTACTTGATACAGAACTTGAACTTGAGCAATGGCTTATCTTATCAGTGATAAAAGACATGGAAATGAAGTTTACGTAACCAAAGAAGCCTTGAACGGTGGCTTTTTTTTTTTCCCCTGCTGGAAGCTGGAATGACAGATCTCCCAAGTTCTTCCCTGCTCACAACTGCAGTGTTTCTGTTATCTGGTGTGTACTGTCTGGTTACCAGTGGAATTTATGTCCAGTGCCGTGTTTGGAGCAGTTCTCTGGAAAAAATAAAAGGAAAGCGGTGGAGGGGGAGAGCAGCGGAGGCTTAGCAAGAGGAGCTGTGGGCATTTGCTGCTTCTGCTGGAAAGCTCGGTGTCCAGGCTGGAGAGACCGGTGTTACTCATGGCTTGGTTGCAAGCTTCTGCATTATACTGAGCTTTGCATGTCATTTAAAGAGCAGCAGAGATCAAATCCACTTCACCAGTGGGCTTTGAGCACGGGGCTGGAAAGTCACTAAAAGTTGTGAGTAAACTTGACCCTGAGAACCAGAAAAGGCCTGGGATTAGATGGAGGTTCCCTATCTGTTTCCATTGGAAAAAGCAGATGAGGGGGGAGGGCCAGGATAACCTCTTTGGTGGCAGCTAGAAAATAAATGCAGATAAATCTCTGCTGCTGTACACTGGCTCTGCTGATGGATTCCCCTGACACAGAGGGGGGACACAGTGTCTGTGCCTCTGCCCGGGTGAGGGAGGTGGTGTGGCACCCTGACTGCTGCTGTCAGAGAAAAGTGGCCTGAGCATCGTGGCACGGGGTTGTGGTCTCACCTGCTGCTGATCCCCGGGCCGGATATGCCTGTGTGGCCGTGGGCTGAGCAGCCGTGTGTGCACAGCAGGGCTGCAGAGCAGGACGGGCTATGGCTGCCTGGCCCTGGTACACGAGGGCTGGCTCTCATTGTCAGCTTGTGCTTCAGAGGGGGAGATAAACGGTGCTCAGCAAGCAGCTTTGAGACCAGGAGCCCTTCCATCCTGCCAGATTACAGTGGGTTTGTTTGCCATGTTGTCCCATACCTGCCTTGTCTGTGCTGCGTGGGAGGAATTTTATTTTTGAGCTCTTGCTGTCACAGATTGTGACAATGCCACAGAGGTCCAGGCCTCGCTATGCTTCCCTCAGAAGGACTCAGCAGACAGTTGAAGGCTGGCAGGCTGACAGCACTTATTAGAGGTAACCTTCAGGAAATGCCACACACAGCCCTCGCTGAGCTCTCTGGCTCCAGGCACATACAGTATTTACACCACGCTTCTTGAGTTTCCCTGAGGGCTCTCAGCCTGCAGCTGCCTTTCTGTGCTCTGCCACCTGCCCCATGTCCTCCTGCTCCAGTGCCTGGAGTGGGTTCTGGCTGCTGGGCTCCTCTGGCAGCAACCCACCGTGCCTGGAGGGGCTGTCGGCACCAGCCCTTCCTCTCCACATGGCACAAAGGTCGTGTCCTTTGGCCTTCTGAAAGGTGCTTGTGGTAATGTGGTTTTGCAGCCTTGGGTAGAGCCAGCACTGAGTTTTAACACTTGTGTGTGCAGGGAACGAGCCTTTAAGAAGTGCAGCACCTGCACAGCAGCTCGTTGTCGAAATGCAAAGGAATTACATCAGATCTGCTCTTCTGAGTAAGCAGGTGACTTGCTTGAGTGGCTGTGTGTGGAGTAAAAAGTCAAAACCTAAGCACTAAGGTTTGAAGTTTTCCTCAGGTTGTCTTGATGGTGTTTTTCCTCCTTTTCATGGGCTGGGAGGAAGGAAATGTGATATTATCTGGTTCCAGTAAATGACAGTACTGAACAGCACCTGAGTACTCTGCGGTGCCAGAGTGTGGACTGGGTACGTGTGGGGAGGCAGTGCTGTGCACCCTGTTGGGACATTTGACCTGAAGGCAGGTGTCAAGGATTTTCTCTGCTTCCTTGGTGAAAGGTTTTGGAACATATATCTGAAGGATGGGGTAATGGCATGTGCTTAAGCCTGGTCTTGCTCTGCTGCTCCCAGAGTAGGTGGGCCACGTGTCTTCTACAGACCAAGGGGTGACTTGTTTCCAGCAGCAGCTGGCTGGAGGCTGAGCTTGGGTTTGGTTGCCTGAGTCTGTTCGGCTGTTTGATCCACCCACTCTCATCTTGCTGCCTGTACTGCACAGCAGTGCTCTGCTCCCTTCAGTGAAGGATCAGCTGTGACCCTTCACCAGTGGATCTGCTATATGATGTTACCCTGCTTGAGGATGGCAAAAACTTGCTGGCACTTAACCTTGATGGGGTTTTATCCTCTGGGATGCTCCAAAGCCTGTTTTGCAGAAGTGTAAGTCTTTCCTCCCTGCCACCTTGTGAGAACTCACAGAAGGGAACCCATGGAGTGGCATTAAAATCCCACTTTATTATTGTTAATTTCCCATAATACTTACTCCATGAGAGGATTGGAGTGACTGCTTGCTTGGACTTGCTCAGTGGGGAAGAGCAGGAGAGACTACCTCAAGCTGAAGTCCCTTGGCTGTGTTGGCTCTGAATCCCCTGCTCCTCTGGTGTGGATTTAATTTCCACGGTGCTGCAAATGCTTCCCCAGTGCCCAGCCATCAATTGGAAAGCACTGGGGGGGGTCTGCAGGGGGGTAGCGATGGTGGGGAATGACTTGTGGTCTCCATGGAAACCTACAGATGATAAATGGATCAATGTGCTATTCTGCACCATCTGAAACTCAAACAGCGCTGGCTAAATCTGGGGGCTGCCTTTGCCTGCCAGATCCTGCTGTGGGGTCATTAGTGTGAGACAGCTCAGCACGAAAGCCTTCCCATCAGTGTGCCTCCGAGAACTTGCTGGGTTTGCCACAGAGCATGTGGGATTTGTGCTAGAAACCCACACTTGGGGGTTTGAGTGTCTAGAGCTGTACCCAGTGCCTTGGGGTTAGGTGCTGTTACAGGCAACTGGCTAGGCATACAAATCTCTGGATTTGGAGAGGGTAAAGACACTCGGCTCTCTTCCCTTCCATTGCTTTTTAAAACCTCCAGCTCTTTCTTCACAAGCACAGGGAGATTTATGCTTCCCTTGCTATGAGTTAAAGGCTTGGGATCCTGGGTGAGGTTTATGTTGGGATGATGGTTAAGGGCAGCTGCCTTTGTTCTCACTTCTGCATCTGGTGCTGTGGATAAATAGAAAATCTGTCTTCTGAGCTGCTGCTGTAGTGTTTTCAGTGGCCATGTTTACTTAACCAAAGAAAATATTGATCTTCCTTCGCTAGATTTTGTGAAAACTTATCTTGGTATGAAGTTTCCAATCCACTGTTTTTGTTTTGTTTTGTTGTGTGGTTTGTTTTTTTTTAACACAAGTCTTTCCAGTGCTGAAGTCTCGTACATGCTCTGGAGTCACACCTGGCTCAGGTTAAACCAGAGACTCTCCAGATCTTGGCCAGGACTAGGTACTGGTGTTCCTGGGGCCAGTGGAAGGCAGTGGCTGAGTGCTGCCTTTTTGGACCTTCTTTGATCCATGCTTTTCTGGCTGTAGGAAGGGATAATCAAAGTGTCCCTGGAGCTTTGAGTGCTGCAAATGTACAGAGTCACTCTTGGTGTTGGCGATTGACTGTGGTGACAAGGAACTGCAGACAAGCTCAGGATCTGAGGCGCTTGCTGCCTGGGCTCGGCTGCTTTTACATCTGGGGGCATCTATGCCTTTCCCTCGCAACAGGAGGAAAACTGTTGCCTTCCATTTAACAAAGGGGCCTGGAGAGATGAGTTGCCAGAGGCTGCACCTGAGGCTTGTGAGGAAGCTGGGAGTATCTCAGAGAGCTCTTGAGCTTGAGTTTTCTGCCCAGCTTTGTGTGTGAGATAAATACTGGTATCTGCAGGGCTCTTCTTACCTTGATTTCCACGTGCCTTTTGGGATGATTGGAGGGACTTTGATTCCTCAGCCAAGTCTGTCTGTGCAGGGATGTGGGTGCATTTCATTTCTAATTTGTGGTGCTATGTCTGTAATTTTGTTAATGCACACAGGGAGACCTGCTGTGTGCTGTGGGGTGCAAAATCCCCAAAGTATGCTCTGAAACCGCTTGTCTGTTGTGGTTCTGTCTGTCCAGCTCTGCCTGTAGGCAGTGGCCTGTCACCCATTCAGATGCCCATTTTGGACATCACTGTTGCTGTTTGTAAAGGCTTGATTGTGGGACAGTCTGGCCAAAGGATCTGAGCTTGTAATTCTGTGTGGTGCGGCGCTGAAATGTCCAAGAAATCTACCATCACTGTTGCCTTGTGAATAATTTATGGGTCTCTTGACTCCAAGCTCATAAAAATCGATAACTCTTTGTGGAATTTTTTTTTTCAGCAGCTGCTTGGTTAAACTCTCCCATGCTTTTAAGTTGCTGATGTTGAAAGGCCGTGGCTTGTTTGCTTACCTGAGCCATGTTTTCTTTTTGCAGCGGAATTGATCTGGGCTTTTGCACAGAGCTGTCTGTCGCTGTTCTTCACCAGGACGCTGGGCTTGGGTTACTGCAGGAGACAACCTCCCTTGTGCCTTTTCCATGGGCTGTTAAAACTCCTGCTCTGGGGCAAAGCTGCAGAGCTTGGAGAGGTTGAAGTGTTTGAGCACTGTGGCACCAGCTAACAAGAGCTTAAAGCAGCTGCTGGCAGTAACTGGCAGCATCAGGAGGTGCAGAACTGCAGTCCTCTTAGCCCAGTAATTTGGATATGGATATGTTAATTTATTCCTGTAATTTCTAGGCCTGTCTCTGAGCACTGAAGTGCTCTGATGATCTTTGCTCCCTGTCAGGCTCGGAAACGAAGCCTGAAGTGTACCAGTAACAGCTGTGCCCTCTGTGTTGGGTTATTATCCTTTCAGAATTTAATAACGTGACACCCCTTTTTACTGGATAGCTTGTCCTTCCCTCTAGGAACAGATCGATAACAGACCTTGTATCTGCTATTTGGATGTAATTGCTAGTGTCAGCTGATGTCTGGTGCTGTTTCTCCAAACAGCCCTTGGAAGCTTGATGGGCTGTGGGGAGCAAGAATTTCTTCCAGGCTGGTGCCACATGACATCCAGGAGCCTGAAATGAAGAGAGAGTTCTGCAGAGAAGTTTCCCTGCTCACTTCTCTCCCTGCTTGCATTTTGCTGTATGTGGGCTGTGAGCTGGGGAGGGCGAGAGAGAAACGAAGCCTCCAAAGGCAGTGGTGGATAACTGCATCTGAGCCAGGATGCTGTGTTTGGAGGACTCCAAGGAAATTAAAGCTGACTGCCTAGTGCTGGTCTCAGTCTGTAGAACATACAGATTTCATAGGGTAGCTGTAGATGATGGAGGAAGGGTTCGGCTTTGCGTGGGGAGAAGTCAAGAGGGTTCTCCATTGCAAACAATTTATTCTTGCAGAGTCTTTAGGGTAATTGAAGAGGGTAATTGCTGTACTTTCATGCTTCTAATCCACGGGTTGCCTGGGGAGAAGGGAGGAAATGATTCAAGTGCAGTGCAGGGGGTGTAGTAAAAAAGGGAGGTTTACTTCAAGGCTGCCCATCCTCTGCCTGGTGCTCCCTCTTCCTCACTCCAGTTTTCTTCTCCCTGGTTGCTGGGAGTCTTTGCTGGGATAACTGGTAGGATTCATAGCTGTTGGGAAGGAGAGGGGATGAGTTGTGGGTAATCTGAGGACTATTTTTCAAGGGAGCAGTACTTTTTTTTAATGAGTGGGTTTGAGGTGAGGATTATATGCATGGAAATATAGTACTCAGAAAACAGAGGAAAATAGTAACTGTAAAAAGTCTGCAGTATCTAGAACTAAAAAAAACACTTTATAAATACTTCCTAGCTGTGGGATTGGCCTGTGTAATCTTACAAGGGAAGAGAGGCCGAGTGATTGATGGTTGGCTCCATCCTGCTTTATCCCCAGACACAGAGTACTGTATTAAATATGGTTGCCTCTTGGTATCAGATCCGTAATGAGAGGCATAATATTAAGTTACTGCCTGTGTAGCTGGCTGGGGGAGGTCCCTGGGATGGCATTCCTGCCTCATTTCAGTCTGTGACAAAACTCCTGTAGAGAAGGCCAGGCTCTTGTTCTGTATATTTGTTTAATCATCAGATAATGCAGAACTGCTGGGAATTGCAAAACCATTTCATTAAAAATCCTTGATGCCCATTTTCGTAGCTGAAAGCTGTGTGCCAGCATAGGCATATTTTTGTTTATTTATAACACCTGCATTTACAGCATTGAGCAAATCATTTGGAGAATGGGATGAGTACCTAAAACCTGGGGGGAAGGTATTTGGAAATACAAAACCTGCCCTGTGCAGCTGTATGTGCTTCCACTGACCAGAGCCATGACCTGCAGCTGGCCTGTGCTATGTATTGCACTTCCCTCTCTCTTTAATTTTTTTTTTTTTTAAATATTCATTATTATCTCTGTTTTTGTACCCAACTAAACCAGGAGGTGGAGGGGTGGGAGAGCAGAACAAGACAGACTGATATAATGGGGCTAAATCCTGCCCAGCTGTTTTCTCAGCAGCCGTCTCCCTTACAATCCCAGGGAAATAAATGCTCCTCTTGAGGGTCCTGATGGTTAATGATGATTTGAAGAGTGCACACAAACATCTCTGCAGATGCAGCCTGCCTATGAGATTCCAGTCATGCAGCGAGCCCTGGGACCCTGCTCCTCTCGCATTCAGTGCAATGATAAATCATTCATAGCCTCAGCAAATGCAATTCTCTTCCTTGCTCTGCACATAAACAGTCCAGGACCCTGAAGAAAGCCTGTGTTTGTAGTCCTTGGAGGATGAGGCAAGTGCTGTGACAGCTGGGAGGATCTGAAATTAAAGTTACGGGAAGGGCTCTGAGTGCATGAGTGTAAAAGCAATTTGCTGTGGGTGGGTGTTTTGTTTTGTAGCTGTTCTAGGGTGATGAAGGGAGAATAGGGATATGCTTCTTGTGTCCTGACAAATCAAAAGTATTGTTGTGCTTATAGCCCTTGTTTTGTAGGGAGTTGATTGCAAACATGGATTGTGATGCCTTTTATGTGGCTCTTGCGTTCAGGTGATAAGGGGAGATGTAAAGAGGTGCTGAGGTGGAGGAGTGGAGGAGTCCTGACTGCAGCTGTGCAACATGCAGATTTGTGAAGGTCTGGCTTCAGTTTGTTTGGTCCAGCCTGAAGCGTGCAGCAGGTTGGCTGGATGGAGGGTAAGCCTAGTGTCAGCTCCAGCTTGGAGAAGCAGCTTTATCTAATGTCCCCAAAGCAGTGACGAGTGGCAGCTGTGTCCACAGCAGCTCCTTATGCTGAAGCCAGTGTGGAAACAGCGTGAGGGAGGAATAGGACCCTGTGAGAACACCAGAATCTCAGTGCATCTTGCTTCAGGTCTGGCTTGAACAGCCCTGCTCTCCCCCGAGCTCAGCTCGTGGCCAGCATAGCCCTGGTCCCGTTAAAATCCATGCTTGCTTCTGCCCCCCCCTCCACATCGTGTGGGTTTGTTGGTGTTCCAGCCCTAATGCCCTGGAAACCCTGGGTGGGAGGAATGCCCTTGGCCATTAACAGCTGGCAGCTCCAGCCGGCCAGAGTGCGGAGAGGGCCGCTGTGCTGGAATAGCTCTGTCTCTTCCTGTTTCAACAGAGATCCAGTCCTTAGACTTCACTGTTGTCTGTGAACTAATTTGCGTTTCTGATGATGAGTGTCACACAGCGAGCTACTACAGGGAAAGGGAAAAACACACATGCACCTACATACGGCCTAGAAATATGTGAGAATTGGGCTTGCTGAGAAGCTCAAGCCCAAGCATGACCTACTTTGAGACTGTTATAATCTGCAGGGGAATGCCCTCTGGGTTAGATCAACATGATCCTATCAATTTGTCTTTTGGGCTTCAGGAGGGACTGGCAGAGTTGCTTATTTTCCCCTTTTGTGCAGGAAGTTTTTTGTTTGGTTGGTTTTTTTTCTTTTCCTTCTAGCACTGAGACCAGCAGAGGGGTATTTGACAAGTATAACAGCCTGGGCCCTGCTCTTCCGTTGTGGTTCTATGCTGAGCACCTTCTTTCTGGGGGGCTTCTGTACCATGGAGCAGCAAAGTCCACCCTTGTTTGTGTCAGTGAAGTTGGCTGGCAGAGGCTCTGGTCCTGGCCATGGAAAGATGCCGCAGCCAATCCCTCCAGTACCATTTTGATACTCAGCTGTTTCAATCTGTTTGTTTGGGTTTGTTCTTTTTGTCTGATCTGCTGCGCCGAGAGATGCTTTAATAGAATGTGAGAAATATTCCAGCCCTTGTCTTCCGTCTTGTCTCACCAGCCACTGTTTATGTAAGAACTAGAAATCTGTATTTTTTTCCCAACTAACAAATTGCTTCCAGAGCTCAGCAAGGATGTGTATATCCACAGCAAGAAGGAAATAAACAAGGAGGCTGCATTTAATTTCAGCATCTGCCAGAAAGTGGGAAGCTAGCACTTGCCAAGGAAAGATTTTTGGAATAGAGGTGCACCACACTTAATTTTCCAGGAGACTTTCTGAAAATAAAGAAGCTGGAATGGAAATAAAGCTTGCTTGTGATGAAGAGAAATTGCTACCCGTTGGCTGGGAGCTTGGCCTTTGATTGCAGAGGTAGCTTTGCCTCGGGTGACTCTGGGGGGCTTTCAAAGAGGCTTTTCTCCCATCTGCAGTACCTGGCACAGCAAGAGGAATGAGGAGCAAGCGTTGTTTGGTCCGCTGGTGTGAATTGTTCTGCCAGACTTCAAAGAGAAGTGGAAATACCTAATCTGTCGCTTTCAAAAGGAGGAATAAAATATTCTCATAGATTCTAAATGGAATCACATCAGTGGTGCTTCTTCCACCGTTGCCTTTGAGCTGCTCACTGATCTTTCTGATTGGGGTAATGCAGTGAGGAAGATACAGTATTCCCTTGAGGGGAGCAGCTTGTGAACATTACTGTTCAGTCAGCCTGAAAAGCTCTATTACAGACAGATTTAGACCCGTCTTTATGCACTGAGAGGCACAGCCTGGCTTCCGGGAGCAGGCTTTGTCTGGAGGACAGGTGCATGTTGGGCTGAATTATATTTACCCTTTTTATCTCCTGCATGCAGCACTTTCACCTGCTGTCTCGAGGAGGGGGTTGGTGAAAAGGCTAGAACAGGCTGCAGCGGGGCCGGTTATCCGGTTTGTGGGTCCCGGCAGTGAGGCATCTCTCCCGCAGGATTGCAGCATCCTTTCTCAGGCCCATCCGGTTTTGGCAACTCTCCAGACACCTAATGAGTTGTCCTCTGTTGAGACAGGGAAGGTGAGGGGAGAAACAGATTTGCAAACAACCCAACCAGTATCGATTTTCTTCATTTCCCACATACCCTGCCAGGTTTCTGTGCGCTAGCCCGGCAGCTGTGGGTTGTGCTCACTGCCAGTGAGCCTGGAGAGAGCTCACAGTGTCTGTGGGGTGAGCTGGGGGGCTGCCCTGCCATGGCCATGGGGTTTCCCTGTGTATGTAGTCAGGCTCATTTGGTTGTCATCTACAAAATGGGGAGATATGTCTGATGTTCGCTACCTGTTTTGCTGTCTTGGGTATTTCCATGCCCTAGGTACTTGAATTTCAGTCCTGAGAGGCTGGTCTTGAAGTGAAAGGCACTTTTTCTGCACTTGAAAAAAGTCTCAGAAGGTCTCCGTGTTTTACTGAGAGCTGCTGAAGACAAGCGGGGGAGATTAAAGTCAGATGGATAAACCATCAGCCTCATTAAATGTGCTGTGAAAGTGTCTTCAAGGTTTTGTCTGTGTTTCCAGAGTTCTGTAATAGCTTGCATTGAGCTTGAGGAGATGTCATGTAGGAGTTTTTGGAACAGTATGAATATGGAAAAGGGAGAGGATTTCCTGAAAGTACAGTACAGATTGTTCTCTCTGTCTTGCAGCTACACTGCCGTGTTTGAGAACATACCTTTTATCTCTTGTCGTTTTGCTCTTCGTGTCCATCCCTTGAGGAATTTCAGCAGGGCAGATGGGATTGTTCAGCCTTCACACAGATCCAGCTCTTCCATGCTTCCCTGTAGTGGGCCTGTCTCTGTACTGAATACTTTGAGCATTCGGCCTCCCCAGTGTCCTGGAAAGAGCACAGGTTCCCCTGTTTTGCTCTGCAGAAGCAGCACAGCTGGAAAGCAGTGTAAGTGCCAGCTGCTCACTGACATACTGTGGCATTGGGCTGCATTGGGGAATTTTAAGAGAAGCAGGCTGTAAACCTCTTGTACTGCAGGAGGGGGAGGCACTCCTCAGAGATGGCCGCAGAAATCCATCCCAGGGTGGTTTTGGTGCCTTGCCTGCTGTAAGAGTAGCGGGAGTGATTTCCCTCATGCCTTGAAGCTGTGTGTCTCTTCTCAGCAGGAGGGAGGATACATGGTGGTGTGCCTGGAGTCACAGCCTCTCCTGTGGCCGTGCTTTTGGATCATGCCCATTGGGATGGGAGAGTGCCTTTGAGGCAGCTGTGCATCTGCAGCAGAGCAGCCCTGGCCGCACCAGCAGAAGCAGCTCAGGGAGAGGTCTCGGTTCTGGCATGTTGCTGTCCCAAAGCACAACAGGGTCAGCTCCGCAGAGCAGTCTGCCAGAGCTGGCTTAGCGTGGCCGCAGCTGTTGGTTTGGGTGCCAGAGGAGTTGATGCAGAAGGGGAGGAAGGAAGGAAAAGTTTCCTTTGAAAAATGGCAGTGACAGCAGGAGAGCAGGGAGGGTGAGGCCTATTGATTACACGCTCATCTCAGTTTCTTTTGTGCCTCTCTTCGAAGGCACAACTGTGTGGACAAAGAAGCCCTGTGCAGTGGTCTGAGGCGGATGGTGGTGGAGCAGGGTCTGGTGCAGCCTCTGGGAACTGAAGCTGCAGAGTCAGGTCTGTTTGGGCTTCAACCCAACTTTGCCAGCCATCCTGACTCCTTGGAGGCAGCAGGACATCCCTGGTGAGACAGGCTTCCTGAAAGAAAGAGTTTTTTTCTTAGTATGAGGTCTGCGCTATCTGGTGAAGGCAGCTAGCGTGTGGGCTTACTGAGCAGCTCTGAAATGTTGAGGATGTCTTTGTGTGTCACTGTAGGAATCCATAAAAGTCCTATTCATGCAGTTGGCATTAAAAAGTTTAAAGAACCGTTTATGCAGGGAACTAGTCTAGCCCCTAGAAAGAGATAGCTGGCTCAGCAGCTGTGTGCAGCTCAGTTGTGTTGCCACATGGTCTAGGGTTTATCCTGCTTGTAAAACGCTGCGTTTAAAGAGTGCTTCCCCCACAGCCACTTGTGCCACGTTCTTTGTATCTGAGTATATTCCCTTATCTTTCATCTCCTTCCTACCAAATACGATACAGATTAGCTGTGGAGAATGTCCAGTCCCTTTGGAGGAGGGCAGTGGTGACTGTGAGCCATCTTCTGAATTGGGAAGCTGAGGAGAAGCATCAAGGTGGTTTACCTCCTTGGAAGCTGGGAGACCTGTGGTGTATTCCTAATTCACAGTGACATACCTGGTTAGCGGTGTCAGTGTGTTGGGTGCCTGTTCCTGCATCCTTCAGTATGAGGATAATTTTGCTCCTCTGTACAAGCACGATGACACCTTCCTAAAGTCTCGCAAGGAGTGGTGCATTCTCTTGTTATTGAGCCAGAAGGTGAGACCTGCAGGGCTTGGCATTTGCAGGGCATGTCTGTCATCCATGAGCTGTGCAGAAGATGGATCTTGCAGCAGGCACCTCCTTGTGTTATTCTTTGGCTGTTCATGTGTATGTGAGAGATGGGGGGGGCAGCCTGGTCTTGGGAAATGCCTCCTTTTTAGGAAGGAGTGAAGAGCCAACACGAACTGGAGAAACAAGCTGGTGCCACAGGAGGGTTTGGCAGCTGTCCTTACATAGGCTCTCTAGCTGGAAAACATGAGTGTCCCTGGGCGTGGGCTGCCCTGGACAAAGACGGTTCTGGGTGGATGTGATGAGTGCCACCAACTCATGGGAGCAGATTGCCTTTCACTCTGTGTATCTCATGGTAAAAATACCAGGGCGTCAGGGGAAGGGAATGATGTAGGTTGGAGAGCCTGTGTGCGGGCAGATGTATGGTAGCAGCCTGTTCCTTGGGGAAACGCTGAGGAAACCCCAGCACCATTGGAGGGAGGATCCAGCACACGGAGATCCAGGTGTTGCAACCTCTCACAAGGTGCATGGTCTCCTGTGGTAGAATGGATGTTCCTTATGGTGTTTGGGAGTGTGAAACATGGTGGGTGAAGCAACTCCTGTCCCAGGTTTCTTACAAAGCTGTCTGTGTCCTCTGTGTGTCACTGACCGAGTAACACACTTGTTTTGTTGATTTGGAGTGGAAAAACATAGCTGGAGTGGGAGTGCACATTGACAGATGCCTGTTTTCTCTCAGAAAGCCTGGGGGTAGTAAAGACCTAATTAGCATTCTTGTGAAGGCTAGTCATAGGGAGACTCCAAGATTTAGGTTTGCAAGGAGGGAATTGGCATCAGTGAAAACAACACATTGCTGAAAATGTGCAAGCTCTGGTGAAGGAGAGAAGATGGCATGGCCGGGGTGGTGGGAACAGTCAGGTATGTGGTACAAGGGCACGGGCTTCCTTCAGCATTGATGGGATGGTGGCCAGAGTCAGTGTCCTGTGTTAGTACCTTGTTCTTTCTGTTGAACTCCACTGTGATGGTGCTGAGGTGGAAAGACCTGTTCGGAGATTCTGGTCTGCTGAGGAAAGGTGAACTCTGCAGTGCCCAAGGGTCACCAGCCTGGCCAAGTACCAGCATGTTAACTGTTAGGAGTTAAGTGGCAGGCTGCTTCGTCTCTGCAGTCCCATTTAATTTGCTCTTCTGGAAGGTTTTCTTTGGAGGTGATCCAGGAATAAAATCCTTGTGTGAGGCCAGTGATTTCCAAAAGTTTGTAATTGTTTTTCCCCATACCCTTTTGTCTCTGAAGGAGACTATACATGTGCTTATGTTGGCAGGGAGAGATGATCTTGGAGAAAGCAAATTAATGTTTAAGATGTTGAACCTCCGGTGTAGAGCTAATCACTGTATTTCTGCATTTACAGTATGTTCTGTGGGTTTCATTTATCATGATGAAGTTTAGTTGAGCACAGCTCTCTTGCTGGTCTTCCAATCCTCTGCCTGAGGCACATATGCTTCCATTAATTTTCTGCTATTATCCACTCGGGTGTCCTGTGTGATCCAACATGCTTAATTTCATTCTACTGAGCACCAGCTCTTCCGATCTGAAGTTAGCAGTGCGATTTGCAAGCATCATAAGGAAATGAATCTTTCTTTTCTGGAGATAACTGCTTCCTGAATTTCTGTTCTATTTGTAATGCACTAATAACCTCCATCCACCAAATCCTGCTCAACTGTTTGTGTCCCTTGGGTTTCTGTTGAACTGGAGCGTTCCTTGTTGTATTATTGGTGCATCCAGAGCTTGCTGAGGACTGTTTGTGCTTGGTGCTGCTCCAAGTCAAAGCTGGTCAGTGCGTTGGACGTGCTACAGGCTCTTTGAGATCAGTGTTGTGCTGAGCTACAGCAAATATTTGGAAGACACTGATATCGGAGGCCTTTGGAAGAGGGAAAGTTACTACATTTCCATAGGCTGAGCACATGAATCCGCAGAAGGTGGATCGGTGATGGGCATGGTGTAAAGCTCTGGTGAAAAATACAAATGGTGATATAGAAGTTGACCTTCGGGAGGCAGAGTTTCAGAGCTGTCTGGCCTGCAAAGCATGACCAGGGCAGAGTTTCTTTGGGGATAGGTAAGCAGATCTTTGAGAAGGCTGTGCTGTGGATTTGCAGCTGCTTGGTATTTTTGAAGCCTGGCTTCAGAGATGCAGTGCTTTGGCGGTCTTTGTTCCTGGGTGAAAGGGCCAGGCTCCCCCGTGGTTTTGACACACCATGGTCCCTCACAGCATCCCTGACATCTGCTCTGATCGTCAGATAGCTGTGTACAGAAGGATCTTTGCTTCTGATGGCTGGTGATGCATCACTGCTGGGCCAGAGTAATTTTTCATAGCCTGGATTTCTGAGCTGGAAATGCCTGATGATCAGGCCTAAAGCTGGATAAAAAATGCAGGAAACTTGTGGACTGAGCAAATACCTCTCATAGCAGACTGTTTGCACAGAGAGCGAAGTTGAGAAGCAAAAGCAAACATGCACCAGCTAACGGAGAGGGTGAGGCCAGGGAAGAATGCTGAGACGTGTTTCTCCGTCTGCAGTCCATTTCTTACTTGGCTGCTCAAGGGTTTAACACTGATGATCCAGACCTTGACAAGAAGTGTTTTGGTCTATACTTGTTAAATCCCTCAGCTAGTGCAAGGTGTTTAAAACCAGTTTATGAGACCTTCTGCCTGTTCAGACACTTATGGACTAGTGTGACCCGGGGCTCTCTGCTTCCCTTGGGGGTCAGACACTGCCTGTGAGGGTGAGCATGGGGTTACCTGTGTTTGCATGCATGCTCAGGAGCAGGGGAGAAGTGTGGCTGAGTTCTTGCCCTTCGGGCTCAATGACTGTACTGCTCAGCTTTGTATATAAGAAGACTCTAATAAGGCTGCTAACGTGGGTGAGTTCCTACCTAAGGATAGCTCCGTGTTCCAGAACCAAGTGTGAGTGGCACGGGTGGCCTCGAAGGAAGGAAGAGTGGTGAGGTTGTTCTTTGAGAACTCCCTTATGGGAGTGGCCACATCTTGCCTTTGAAGTGTTTGTATGGATCCATAGACAGTGTGGGTCTGCACGGCAGCAGAAGCTACTGGGTTGTGTAACGATGGACCCGAATATTTAATTAGCTAATGATGTTCTGTAATTTAATTAAAAGTATCTCAGAATATCTAGGCAGCAGGAGGAATATGTCTTTGCCTCCCCTCAAGCCTACTGCTGATAAGTGCATTAATCTGTTTGCATTTGTTCTGTAAAGGCATGTTTCTATCAGGTTTTCAGGAAAGTCTGCTTCCTTATAAATGGAAAAAAGATACGGCAAGACACTTGAGTCCTTTGTGGATAGAGCCTATAATCCTCCACATGAGGGAAGTTCTGATTGAGGCTTTGTCTGGCATTTCAGTGGTACAGTATGTTGCTGACTATTCTCAGCCTGCTTTGCATAGGTAATTAATTTGTCCCCTGCAGTAATTCCTCTGTAGTGATAATGCGGTAAATGCCAAACTTAGATGGTTATGTGTGAGTACATGTTAAAGAACTAGACATGGTGTAAGTGACTGAGATGATGAAATGGATATGTAGAAAGTCTCAAGCACTAGCAACAGGCTGCAGTTTTCACCAAGTAATGCAAATAGTTCAGGCTCTGAAAAATTTGTGGTCCGAGCTCTGATAATAGAGAGTACAAAGAGTACAGGGCACACCTGGAAAATCTTTTTTATGGGTGTTTTCCATTTAACCCTTCTACTGGCAAAGTTTTTTTTTTGCTGTTCTGGTTTTTTTTTTTTTTTTTTTACAGATAGAGAAATTGAGGTTTGGAGACCTTAAGTGACATGTTCCAGGAAGATGTTATCAGAGCCGAGATTAGCCGTGGGGTGTTTTGTGGCTTTCCATTTTGTGCTTGTGTTGCTGAACATCCTTGCAGTGAGTGTGTAGGTTAGATACCCTGAGACATGCCAGCTCTGTGTTCCCTTGGGCCGGATGGCAGAGTGCACAAACCCAGCTTTGCCTTTTTCCTTCAAGGGGCAGAAGGGGCTGGTTGCCAGCAAAGAGAGCAGAGCAGGAGATGGGAGTTTGCTTGCAGTGAAGAGAAGGCCCTGTAAGCAAAGGGCACTGTATATAATTGGGCTGAGCTGTGTGTCAGCTGTTTCCTGCTGTGTGGCATTTGATCTGCAGCAGAGATCAAGTCCTGGTGACGTCCTTCATTGAAGCTTGTGCTGTTGTTTCAAGGGAAGCCTGTATTACTTATTCATGTGGTTTTCAGAAGTTGCCCCGCACGAATATGTTTGAGGGTCATCTTGTTTTTGTTTTTCCTTCTTCAAATGCTTTCCATCTATTAGACATCCTCTTTGTCGGTCATTTCTTCAGAAGCAAACATTTCTGGCATTCTTGGTAGTTTGTATTTAAAGGAAAAGAGTTGAAAATCAGCAAAGGCTTCTGTTGTGCGTGCATTTATTTCTTCGCGTGCAGGGTCTTTCAGTGCTCAATTCTAAACGGTTGAATTATTAAACTTGAAAAGCATCTGCTCTTTAGAAAGCATTCACATGTCCTGTAAACTTGATGGATAACAAAGCAGAGCCTAATGCAATTGACAGAGCTTTGTTGGTGTTTGGAATGTGGGCTTGTGTGAACTGTTACTTTGTAGTTGTGGGGTTTATGATTTGCTGCTGGGGTAGCTGGTGACTGATCTTCTGGAATCAGCTCTCTTCTTCTGCAGGACTGAGTGTGCCGTGTGGAGCTGGGTTCTCCCTGGACCAACATGGTGGCAGCCCAGGGATGGCTCATTGGGTGGATGTGAAAGGCTGGTCCAGGCTCACCCTTGGAAAAGTCAAAGCTTCCCAGCCCAGGGATGTTTGCACAGGTGCTTTTTTGGGTGTCACTCTCTTCCCCAAGGAGCAGCAACCACCCATGACCTTCAGGGAGGCTTTGGACTGGAAGTGGGCCAGTGCTAACCCTCCTCTCGGAGGCGCTGCTTTGACAGGGCCATTAGAACTGTGATTTATACCAAGCTGCCTCTCTCCAAAGCTGTGCTGCCTGACACCCGTGGCACAGGGAAGTGCAAAATGAAGTTTGCTGTGGACCAGGGACTCAGGGCTTACTCTCTGTGCTACAGGGAGGACTCTGCCTGCAGCACACAAATCCTGCCCTGCAGCAGTGCTCCTGTGACCTGGCACAGGTTGTTACTGGCCTCTGGTGTGGCTCTGCCCAGGAGGAGTTTGGAGGCTGAGGTGCTGCGATGTCCCTGCTGTGTGCTGGGGGGAGGAAGGACTGCACCCACTGATCTGCTCGAGGTGTTTCTGGAACTGTAATATCTGGGTACATTAGTTTTGGTCATGTTGTCCTAATCTCTGTACCGACTTCAGACCTTTTTGTGGTAAGGAGGCAGAGAGGGACTAATTGATTTGCACTGAGGCATTCCTGAATCCAGGGCTGGCTTTCCTGTATGCTTCCTCTGCAGTGCCTCTGGGCCTCATTTTTTAAGCTTAAGGATGTGCAGAATAAGCAGCTCTGCCAGCGGCTGCCTGGGCAGCATGAGAGGCCTGTGCAGTCTTACTGACTGTGACTGAACCTCTGCACTGACTGGCTTTTCCCCACCTTGCCCCGCTCCACCCCACTGTGAATAACTAACCAGTGCAGAACTGATGATGGCTGGGAGGCCAAACTGGACTTGAAAACTTTCCCACATAAAATGCTCCGGCAGTGCCAGCAGAGATGAGGGTGAGAGGAGACGGCTCTGCTGTGCCAAAGCACTCTTTCATCTCTTTTCAGCTCTCCCCATGAGGGGTCCTGGCTCACAGCACATAGATGCCTTGTGCAGATGTCTTGGCTGGGAAAGAAGTGGCCCCTTTTCCCTCCCAAGCAGAGCAGAGAGATATAAGAAAGCTATTGATCTGCCTGTAGCCAAAGTGAGCTAAGCCAGACTCTGCAGTGCTTTATTGAGCTGGGTTAAGGCTTTGTTGCTCACTGGAATTAAATAAGAAAAAAAAAAGAAAAGAGAGTACAGGAAAAAAAAAGCTTAAAGTAGGGGTTTTTTTTCTGTATTGGTAAACAAATTGCTAGCTGGGTGTTGTTTACCTGCTGGTTATTTACCAAGCAAATGAGAGGCAGGAACAGACACTGAACAAAGGCTGTGCTTTCTCATCCTGCTCAGGAGGGAAGCAGCCTGGCCCTGGGAGCTGCCAGCCTCAGGTCTGGGCGGGTTGGCAGTGGACACCCGGAGCTGTCTCATCTGTGGGGTGGCACATACGCAGCCAGGCAGTGGCAGGAGTCCAGTTGTTAATGGGCAGGTGCTTCTCCTGCTGGTGGGAATCACAGTGACCTTGTTAGTGGTGCTGAGAAAGATGCCAAGGAGTGGCTGGGGTGGAAAGCTGAACTCTGTTGTGGCCCTGTGTGTCGTTTCCTTGCCCTTCAGTGGTGCACAGATATGCCTGGCCAGTCCTCACTGCTCTATTTCACTTCTGCTGGAGGAGAAATAGAGAAAATGCTCTCTGGGGCTCTTAATCTGCTCTTTTTCCTGAGCACTAAATTCAGCCTTGAAGTCTTTTCCCTCTGGTAAGCAAGTATTTTTGAGGAAAAACAGATTTTGAAAACAGCATAATTTATTTCCTGGGTGCTCTCCTGCAAAAGTCATCAGTCTTTGCTTTGCATTCCCACCGCGGCTGTTGTGAAATGGTGCTTCAGTGCCACATTCCTGGTTAGTGCAGGAGAGCCATGGCTACAATGGTGCCAACATGGATGAAGAGTGCTCTGGATCGTCTTCAGTGTCAGGGGGTTGACCAGAGGACTGCAGCAGCCAGCTCTGCAAATAGGAGGAATTGCTATTGACACCCTGTGTCTGAACGTGTTGAAGTTTAGCTTTAATTGTAATTTAGCTGTACTTGTGTGGTGGGATGTAAGCATTGGGTCATACCGAATACTTCTTTGATTTTAAAGGCTCAAAACTCTGCTTGGTGCACATGTTGCAGCTAGTTTTGCTTTACTCAGTGGAGCCAAGAGGTTGGGCAGGATTAGTGCCTACTGCTTGTCTGAACTCCCCTGCCGAGTGCACGTTGTCGTGTTTGATTTTGAGGAAATGTGGTTGGTTTGTGGTCCTGCATGAACTTCAACTTAAATGTTCTCCGCTTGGTGTCTCTGGTATAGTTGGTGTCACCTCCTCCTCGCTTTAAAGCTCACGTGCAATGGAAGAAGTGCTCCTTGGACTTGGGAGGGGAAAGGGGCTTTTCTGGGTGTTTTCAGTTGCTAGAGAGCCGTAGTGATCTTTAATCCTAAGGTGCAAATTGCTATTGCAGCATTTTCCAGGGGAAAACCAGCCTTGAGAGGAAATGGAGCTATAAATGAGCCTGGCTGGGCTCCTGACGGAGTGCTTTGAGCGAGAGTTTGTGCTCTCCCTCTTGGCTGCAGGCCAGGCTTTCAAAGGCAGCTTGGCAGAGCTGTGCTGTGTGCTCAGGTACCCCCTAACCCTTGCCTGCTGATGTTCTGATAAGCAAGTGCGTGCACGCCGTGTTGGGGCTGATCACGTGTGTGCTCGACCCTGCTTGCCAGTGCTGTGCTTTGATGGCTGTAAGTGTGCGCTGGCATCATGCAGTTCACCCACAGACTTTGAGAATCTAACCTTGTAATTTTAGCAGCTGGCTCAGCACTGTCTCTGAGCAGATAGGCTGGTTAAAATAAATAAATAAAAAAAAAAAAGCAGGCCTGTTTCCTGTGCATGTCAATATTGGAATAATTTTAAATGGTGTGTTTTCTCCTGGTCACTGACCTATAGTTTATTCCATTATCGACTGCTGGGTTACTGGCTCTTTGTGTTCTGTGGCTAAGTGAACTGTAAGGCTGAAATCATTTGGCTGGAGTGGTGTTGCTGGGCAGGAACTCGACTCTGGCTGACTCAGATTGGGGTGAAAGTGTAGCCTTTGGCAACTCAAATACTCATTTATCTCCACCTCCCCCCCAATAAACGGGTTAAACAACACAGTGGAGTATTGATCCTGCTTTCATCTGGCGGCCTCAGGCTGTAGCAGTTACCTTTGTGCCACATTCCTGCTGCTTTCCCAACAATGCTGGTGCGTTTTCTCCAGGGCTCCCTCCCTCCCCTTGGTGACCTTCTCCTGGCTGGGCTGTGATGGCTTTGCTGCTGGACGCCTTCACTGCTGTGAAGCACATACAGCACCAGCGTGGGCAGAGCTTGGCAGCCTCTGTAGGTAAAGGTAGTAAAGGTTTGCTCAGTTGGTGTGATGCTGTGAACACCATAAAGCGAAGTTTTGTGGCTTGGTAACGTGTTTTTGTTCCCCAGGCTCTGTTCTGTGAACTGCTGGCCTTAAGTGGGGTCCTCTGTTCTTTCAGGGTGTTACAGATAGACTGAGGGCTGGTTGAAGACCATGCACCTCCTGTTTTTGTCAGTGCCATAGTTACTGGCAGATGTTCAGTGATTGCTGCCTCATGTTGTCCTGGTATTTTGGCAGTCATGGACCTTTACTGGTGCAGTGGCTTATTTGAAACTCTGATTAAGACTCCTGGAGTGGCCAGTATTGCTGCTTTTGGCAAGGCGCTTCCTTATGAGAAGTGCCTGAGTCTTCTGACTTTTGCTGACATCCAAGTTGCCGGTGGGTGATTTGAATCCAGCCCTATCTGAGAGCCTGGACTGCCCTGGTTGTGCTGCCTGTGTTGTGTGAAGGCTCTGCAAACGTGGGTGCAGAGAAACCATACAGCTGGAAGGAGTGTGTTAAGCTATGCTAACACCCAGTAAACCATCATCCCTCTCCGTGCCGACAGCCTGGGGCAGGTTATGCAGTGCTGAGGGGCTCCAGCCTCTGCGGAGTCCCAGTGCTGAGTTGCACGTGTTTATCCACAAGGGAGGAGGGCGGTTCACTATTTCTTTCCCTGTTAATGTGAACACTTGCACTGAGCTTGCATGTCCTGCCTGGGACTGCCTTAGGCTCTTTGGAGTCCTTGGCTGCTGTAGAAAAGTAGTTTCAGTACACAAATACTCAGAAATACTGTTCTGTATGATCTGTTCGTATCTCAGGCCTAATGCGGACTTGATCTTTGTTAGTGACTCCATTGCGTGTCTTGATTGTGAGCTATGGGGGGTGTTAGAAAGGACTTTTTGAGTGCTGCTGCTCAGCTTCCCAACCAGATGCATCCATCATCTTCAAAAGAAGTGGGGGAGAAAGATGGCTTATACTTTTTGGTTTTTTTAGCCATTCTAATTTGGCATCCAAATAAACAGGTGTTCTGGCATGGGAGCAGAGGAGGGCTTGTTTCTGAGCTTCTGTCTCTTTTCATGTGAGGTTCTTTAGGGAGTCTCTATCAAAGAGCTGACTTTACTAATGAGGTCATTTTTTTTTTTCTGCTGAGGGATTGGTGAATAACTGGGTTCCTGGTGTCTGTAGCAGGGTAGGCTGGTGCAAGAGGTAAATGTCTGGAGCACAGCCCAAAAATCGCCTTGGATAGAATTAAACTCTGAAAGTAAATAATGTCGCTGTTCTGCGAACCTCTGGCCTTACGAGGCAAATACTTGGGACTGTCAGTCCCAGCGTTATGTGCTGTGTTCAAACGAGGTCATGTCTGCTGTTACCGGTGGACAGATGCTGGGAGTAACCCTTGAACCTCTGAGGAACTCAAGTCTGCAAAGTTTTAGAGACTACGGATTTTGGTACTTTGGCTCACAACATGAAATGCGTGTCAACATTTGCCAACATTTTGTGTGCAGGTCTCCCCAGAACCTGCTTCCTTACCTCCGGTGTTTGACCTCTAAGTCTGGTCTTGTTGGTTGCTTAGTGTAGAGAAATTCATATGGATGGTATGGAAAAAACCTTCTAGTATCAGTGCACTCTTGCCTGAGCTCTGGCAGGGGTGTGTGCAGACAGGCTGGGCCTCAGGAAGATGAAGACAGCAAACCCCTGATCAGCCTTTAACTTTGTTTCTTGGCTTCCAGGCGTTGCCACTTCCAAGATAAGGCAAACGCTGCAGTGACCTTATCCAGGGACCTCGCTGACGTCAACGTGTGCCTGTCCATTAACCTCGTTGGACTTTGGGTCAGGTTTCTTTGAAGGCTGGGCATTGAAAGCAAAGAGCAAAAGGCTAGCTGGGGTCACTCCAGTCTTTGCTGGGGTAACTGGAGCAAAGACAAGGGGCAGGCTGTGTGAACAAGCCTGTCGGGAGGGTCAGCCCACATGTGATTGAAGGCAAAGGGGTTTTCCATGGCCCTCTGTCTTGAGCTTCTTATGCTGAACATGTCTTACAGACCTGCTGCTGGGCATCTCGACATGCATCTCCCTTTAAATGTTTGTTTATGTGCGTGTCCCTGGGGTGCTTTGAAAATCTCTGGAGATGCCTAAAAGGATTTAGGCACCCAAGTGGCTGCACACAGGATCAGCACAGCACGCTTGGTTTTATTTTGTCCTTAAATAAAAGCAGGCTCTGAGCAGATGGAAACATTAGCATGAGCGCTGTGTGCCTTTGTGTTTTAATGCTGTCTCCCTGAGCAGCGAGAGACACACATTATGAAGTTCTTTCTTTAAAAGGACCTTGATGGCAGCAGCCAAGCTGGGGCAGCCTTGGAGAGGACTCGTATGCCACTTTTTGGTGCTTTGTGTTGTGGAGTTCTGCATGCCTCAGGGTCTGCCTGTGAAACTCACTGCAACTCCTGTGACATAGAAAAGTCCAGATACAAGCCTAGGTTGGTAAGTTGTAAGTGAATGACATTAACTGGACAGTAAATGTTCCTGCTTAGCTTTAGCATTCTACATAGCAAAGAAAGAAACAGAAATAACAAACATTGGGTTTACTTAGGAGTAATGTGACTTTGCTTTTTATTGCAAGTCTCAGGAGAACGGTAACTTTAACCTAGTGTGACCTTTCCTCCAAACCATGGCATCTCTGCCTACAGACACACTGGTGGATGTCTGTTCCTCAAGTTTTGCCTCTTATGTTCATCATGTCAATACCTGAAGTGTTTTGGTACCTTGCTGGCTGTTCTCCTGCTCCTTTCCTCCTCCCTGCATGTGCTGCTTCCTCAAGGCATTTTGGCACCAAGGAGAAGGCAGAAGTAGCACTTCAAACATAAAAGATTCCAGATGTGAGCATGCCTTGGACACTGCTCATGGAGGAGAAACACGTAATCCACACAGGTGTTCACATTATGGTGTGGTCACATGGTATGTGTGGATAAATATCCCAGATAAAACTGATTGTTTTTGTAGGTTAGTTTCCTCTCTCCTTTCTAAACTGTAAATTGAAATCCACACTCTGGGGAGCCTGCAACTGTATACCTGTTAGCTGCATTCCCTGCTGTGGTGTCAACTTGATGGCTGGAGCTTCACATTCTTAAATGTCACCGATTAGGTGTTAGAAGTTCCCCTCTTCCTGCTGGAGGAGGTTGGAGGAGGCGCATGAGAACTGTTTGCCGTAGGAAATGAGAATTGCAAAGATCCTCTGTTTCGAGGGAGTCTACACGATCCCTTCACCTTGTGAAAGATGAAATAATGCTGGTATTGCCACTTCAGCTGCATCCCTGGCCAGACAGCAAAACCTGGTCCTTCTTTGGATGCAGTGATTTGCCTCTGCCACCGTTCTCTACCAGGACAGGCCAGCAGAGATCGTTTTGCTTTGAGACTGAGTCTCCCTCCCTGTTGATGGGAACTATAGTGCTTACACTTCTCCTAACAATGTGCAAATTATTTTGCAACTTTATTTTCACAAGGAGCAGGCAAGTGGTCCATACTGTGCTTGGGAGAGGTTGCATGCTAATGAAACCAAAAGCTAGGTTTTTCTTTTCTTGGCGAGAAGTTTAATTTTGAGCATCTGGAACACAAAATCAGAGTGAGGCTGTGATCTTGAAAGTCTTGTTTTTATGCGGGGTAGCCAGAAAACTCCGTGCTTCTGCTGAAGCTGGTTCTTCTTGAAAGCTTTGTAGTGACTGTGGTATTACTGCTATTGACTGTGTGTTGGTTTCGTGGCAGAATTGTTAATCTTTGTGAAGGTGATTTCAGTCCTTTTGTCTACCGGGTAACCTCTAAATAAAAACCGCTACCACTGGGTCTGAATTTTTTCCATTAATGTAGAAAATTCCAAAGTGCCAAGTGGGGAATGGTCTGTTTTGTAACGGTGCTCCTCTAAACTTTTGATGGTTCATACAAGCCCTGTGCATTGGTTAGGAGAAATTACATTGAACTCCCAAGCTCTTACGTTATTTTTGGGTCTGGAGTTAATTTGGAGAGTGAAAACTGGATGTCACAACAGTGTCTCTGAGACACGGCTGGAGGCGATGACGCTCATTCCAGGGCGTGCAGGCAGCTCCTGTGTGCACTGTGGTGAGCAGCACCTCCACATTAGCAGGGCTGTTGCACAAGGGGTGGAAAGGTCCTGGGGTGTTCCTGCTTTTATGCTGCTCTGAAGCCTTTTGTTCTCAGTTTTTAAATGGCCGCTCAGACTTCTCAGAGCAGTTTGATTTAAAGAAGTAGTGTTGAACTGAAGGATTTAAGAAAAAACCCCAACCACAACAGAGGATTACCTAATTTGAGGCTGGTGTCTGTACCATTTCACACTCTCTTACTCCTGTCAGTCAGGGCTCTTTTTATATACATGAATTTTCTAAGACAGACCTTGCTGTCTAAGGCTGAGGTATTGTCCTACCTATTTCAGGCTGTTTCAGGGATCTGCTTGGGATGATGTTTCCTCGTTTCTATTTCTCGGCCATGCTGCTGCATCCCTTCTGATCAGGCAGGGAATTAAAACTTTGGACTCAGTCCTCTAAGGAGACTCCTGAAGTTGCCTGGGAAAATGCTGCGGTGTCTGAGCAGCTGGCGGGGGCAGGCGGAGCTGGCAGACGGGGAGGGCTGCGGCTGTCTGGGGTGGTGGGAAGGAGGATGCACGCACTGGCCAGGGAGGCTTTGGGGAGCCGCATCCTCCGCTCCTGGCTTTGATTTGGTGTGAAAGGTTTGGCTTCAGGCTGCTGACCTCCCCGGCCCAGCAGCGGGGCAGGAGCAGTGGCTTGCGTGAGACCTTTCATGATTTCTGTGCTGACCTCGTATGTTATGCTCTGGAGACGATGGTTTTATAAGGATACTCTTGGGTGGTGAGTGAAGTGCTCAGATATATATTCCCCCAAGCTCCATGGAGTATTATTTTTGTATACTTCTCAAGTGAAAAAGAAGAGTCTGACAACTGTATAGGAGGCCGCTTCTTTGACTGGTGTACACAAGCATTAACAGTGATAAATCTAGGGGGGTTATTTAGGATTTTTTTGTCTTTTTTTTAATTCTTTGAGCTCTTCTGGAGTGCGGGTAGGAAAGTGGAAGGTGTAAAACCTAAGGCCTGGTCAATGCCTTTGTCCTGGGAGAGATGCTGAGTGTCAGAAGAGCTAGGGCATGGGGCTACAGCGTTCCGAGATGCAGCTTGAGGCTACAGCATTCCCAAATGTGTCCTCCCATGCATTTCCCACCGTGTGGGGCCTGGAGCGGTTATCTGTAGCAGTAGTAACATAAATTGAATGAGCAGTCCGGTTAAATAAGTAATGAAGTTAGCAGGGTGCCTAATTAAATTAAATTCAAAATTATGTATGGATGATGCCTTTCTAATAATTGCTGTAGGTTTGTCATTGAGGAACTCCACACTGCCCTCTTGGAGGAAACTTCCCCTTTCCCAGGTGAATGTTGGTACCACAGAGGGAAGGAAGCATTTTACACTTTGCTTTATCTCCTTCCTCATGGTCTTGTGATCATTGCAGTGTTGCTGTTTTCTGTTCTGCTGAGATGTGTGGAGGGAATTTGGGATTGGTTGCTCTGGACACAATGACTTAGCTCACTGCTTTATTTGAAAGTAATCTCTTAAGATCCATTTTTCCAGGCTTCTTTCGAACAGCAGCACCTTTGAAGGCATGTGTGAGTTTGGGGATAAATGTTAAGCTGAGGTGGAAGAACAATTTTGAAGCGAGGGAAAGCTGCTGAAATTAAAGACACTTAAGAAGACGCAGCCATCACAACCACCAAAAGGAATTCTCCTCTCTCCAGAGAGCATGTTGAAGGCAGTCTGTCCCTGTCCTGGGCATGGTCAGGTGCTCAGTTTTGAAGATGGGTTGTCAAGGCAGAGCTGACTCTGGCTGGCAGTTGCTGCCTTTTGAGGTAATGTGTCCTTGATTGAAGGATGTGAGTACATCAGAGGAAGAACTGTCACTGTCATTATCGTCTTTTCACCTTTTGAGAAGGACAGGTCTGTTAAAGGACTCTGTTCCAGTAGAACTGGTCCTACCCTTCCAGTAGGTGACTGCTGGTTTTTCTGAAGGCCATAGTAGGTGTGGGGAGGAGAGAGAGCCCAAAAGACCAGAGCTCCATTGCTGCTCTTTTAATTCCCACCCTGCACCACTGTTCATTTTGCTTACATACGAAGTTCCAAATTGTGTCTTCAGTTTAGTATCCAAACTTGCCCGATGCAGGGGGAGTGGACCTGAGGATCCACAGCTGGTAATATGTTTTGGGCAGAGACTGTTCTTCATTAATCAACAGTTGCACTGCAGAGAGATGCCTGGGACAACAACTATGGTGATGAATTATGGAAGATTCTTGTCGCATTCTGGGCAGCGTGATTCTTCCTTGTTGATGGTTTCCCTGGGAAAACCTCCAGGGGATGAACAGGAGAATCATACATCCCCTTTTTCTCCAGGAATGGCAAATGCTTTGCAGTGTTTCCCTGTGCTGCTTCATCAGAGAATCTGAAGGTCCTTTGCAAACCTTTAATTAGTCCTTGATTGGCATCGGCACCTTCACACCCACTGCCCTTGTGACTGAGCAGAAAGACTGCAGAGCCTTGTTACCCCCCCATCTCCTGAGTGGAAGTGTGAAAGTAGAAGGATCTTGGCTAGAGCCAGAGGAGTCTAGAAAACCACAGGGTGTAGTGACTGCTATAACCTAAGTGATTTGCATGGGTGCAGTGACCTGAGCAGGGCTCTGCACATTTCATGCACAGTTGCGTTAAAGGGATGCTGATCATTTTCAGCATGACCTGCTAATTATTAGAGCAGATGAAAGCCTTTTTTTTTTTCCTCTTTAAATCCTCCTCCCCCTGCATGTTCTCTTCTTTTCCCTGCTCCTTCCCCAAGCCCTTATCTAAGCTAATCAACATGACACAAACAGCCAAAAAAGCAGTATTCTTACAGCAGCTATTAACTAGAAAGGAGACAGCAGCGTCTGGAGCCCCTCGGGAGGGACTCGCCTGGTATAACCCATTGCTTTTAACAGCCAGAATGAGAGCTGCAGAGTCACAACAGAAAAGCTTTAAACTTCTTTCTTTTGAGGCCCTAATATGCAGTGGTCTGTTTCCTGTGATGTAGTTTTTTAAGAAGACCTAAGTGTGGAATTTCAGTGGTGATGAGGGGCTTCCCACATACCTGATACGTTCCTGAATAAAAATAATAGCTATGTATGTTTCTTGGTACGTTTTCAAAAGTTCAAGACGTGTGGCTAGATCCTTCAAGGAGAATCTTTCCATCCCAAATGTCCATTTATTGTTGGTACAGTGTCCCTCAGCAGCAGAACACACAAACAGGGGAGGGTCATCTTAATTTGGTGAAGTAGTTTCTGCGATTGCATCAAGCTGGACACATGGGTTTGTTTTCTCCTGTATTTCAAGAATTTTATTGTCTAGGGCCATGGGAGGGATTTTCCATTCTCCTCTGCTCTGGTTTAAATGAATGCTTAAAAGTTATGCTTGTGGTGATAACGGAATAGGCTGAGACAGACACGTCTCAGGAATTTCAGTTGTGGTGGTATGCTGGAAGGAAGCTGAGCAAATGGACACAGTGTTTAAATAGTGTGTCCTGAATTGCTTTCATTTGGTTCTTATTTTGTAAGCCATTGGCTTGGTTTTCTGTCCTTTCAGAAATCAGCAGCTTCTTATGAAATATGGAGCTGTTTAAAAACAGACAGCAGCTGCTCCATCCTTGCGTCAGCACGGACTCGGCAGAAGGAAGGGGAATGGTAGACGGTTGTTTAGCTGTGATATTCTTCCCTTCATTGCTGTTGTCATATTGTGTTAGCAGAAGGTCTGATCAAATATACACCAGGAAAGTAAGACTTAATGTTTCTTTGTTCTCCTGGAATTGTGCTGGGAGGGGAGCGGGGGAATGTTTGAATGAGACTTTTATTTATGTGGTTCAGATAGCTCGGCATTGCCTGTGTTGGTAGATATGTTGTTCAACTCTTATTTCTTAGGCTGCTTGCTGTATTTTTAGCTGGGAAAAGCCTTTACTTGGTTGTTTGTACAAAACCTCTGCTATGTGATACGAAAACCTCGGTGGGGAGGTAAATATTTAACAGGGAGAGTAGTATGCTCTGTTCACACTGACTTCCTAACTGGTTTTAAACTATTCTCATAAAAAAAATCTCAGCCAGATAATTTAAAAAAATAAAATGAAAAATGAGGAACATTGTTGCACAAGAACTGGAAAGAACCCAAATAGTTTGCTTACTGTTAAAATTGCGACATGACTGGAAACATTTGGTAAAGAAAAATTAATTGCCTGGTGTATTTGTGGTTTCCTGTTGAATCTCAATTTCTAGAGGAGGTTGAAAATCCCATGGATGTTTCCTCAGATTACTAGATAGCATTATACCTTGTGACCATGATGAAAGACCTTCAGCAAAGCATGGCAGATATCCATGGCTTGCTATAAAAAGTCTCTCCCATCTCAACATGACTGTTTTCTCCTTTTTAGTAGGATGGTTTGAGCAAAGATAAACAGGTAGTGAAATTTAGCCTGCTCCAGTCTCATTTCATTGCCAGCATGGACTGACTTCCAGTCTGAGAGTCACCTAAAAGAAGAATGCTCCTGTGGTCATTAGCCCTCAGATAAACCTTTTAATGAGCTTTGAAGCCTGGTAAGGGAAAAGGAGAGGGCCAAGCAGTTGTCATTCAGCAGAGGAGAGGCTTGAATGTGGTTGAAAGTCTGCTCTGGCCCATCTCACACCACTCCTGAGTAATAGTCCTGTGCATGTTGAGCTGAAAAGCCAGAGTTTAGAAGAGTCAGATGAGAGAAATACCCGGGCTGTTTGTAGTCCCCCTTCAGATGCCCTTTGAGAGGCACCACCACAGCCAGTTGGAAAGCACTTCTGTGCAGAGTTGAAGCTCCTTTTGAGGAGCCTGACTGGGTACAGGGTTGTGTGTCGGAGGGGTTGTGTGGACAGGTAGGGTGATGAATGCTACATCGGACTGCTGAGGAACATAGTGGTTCTCACATCTGGAGGCTTGGGAAGCGCCTGAGAGCTGCTGGGTGAAACCCTGGGCCGGAGACATCTGGCCAGGAGTCAGGTCAGAGCATCACAGCTCTCCTTTGGCCCACAGCCCCAGCTCCGCCTCTGTGTTTGATCATGCAGAAGATGTTTGTGTTCGCAGAAGTATAACTCGTGATGACGCAGGGCTTAGGGTTGTGAAATCTCTGAGGCTCTTCTGGGTATTCCTGTGGGAAGGGAAGAGTTATCCCTCAGATAATTTCTGTGGGGAAATAGTTAATCTCATAAACACCAGGGGCTGTTTTCTAAAGAGAAGGAAGGCAGGGCTGTGCGGGAGCGTGGTTAACCATGTAGAGTGGGGACAGGCTAAAACTCATAAAGGAAAAGTGTATGTAGGAGTTTATAGCTGGGTATGAGTATGTTAAAGCTCTAATTTGAGATCGCTGACTGAGATGAAATGAGCTACTGTGGAGTGACACCGCTTTCAGGGAGCTGAAAGCAACTTTTTGAGGTGGATGGTGGCCCTGCAACGGTGGGCGTTTGATGTCTGAGAACATGCACAGTATAAGAAAGTCTGCTTCTGGTCCTGGGAAACAGTAAAGTGTTGGGGTTTTTTGGTGTAATTTGAAATAATGAAAAACTTATTTTAAAATTAATGCTTGTTAACTTTCTGAAAATCCCTCAGCCGGTATTGAATGTGTGTGTTCACTCTTGGGCTGTTGGGAGTTAAATTTTCCTCTTGACTCAACTATGGAAACGGTCTTCATCTATCGTTTCCCAGTTTAGCTCCTGTATTAAAATTATAACAAGGCTCGGGTTTATTTTTGTCCTGTGTACATTTATCTCCTGTGTATCCTTGTGTCTATTATTAGAGTCCTGCTCCATTGCTAAATGGATTGGCCGAGTTCTTGGGGACAAAATACTGAAGCGTATGACTAGTCTGCAATATGCCTCAGCCGCTCGGCTCTGCAGTATTCATAGTGCCTGGGTTTACCCAGAGTTTGTCACAGCTTGCTTAGTTTAAACACTGAGGATGAAGTGGGCAGAGCCAGCAGATAGGAGATGTTCAGTGTCATATCAGCTTGTAAGTGGAAGGAGGGAGGAAGTGGAGGGGAAGCTCCAGCTGAAAATAAACAGATAACAGTGGTGTGTGTTTGGGAAGCATGGCCAGGGCACAGCCTCTTCTTGTTTTGCTTTTCTATTTGGACTTTGTTTTTTTTTTTTCTTGGCAGGATATTTCTGTTTCAGAGTGCAAATAAGGGAATGCCGAATCCTCTGCAAGAGAACTGGTGTGGTGGTTGGTTGACTGTGAACTTACCCTTTCCTGAATTAAAAAACAACCGGAAACTTCTGATGGGTTCCAGCAATGTTTCTAAGTCCCCGTGACTATCGCTTCTGCTGCTTGGTGGCTGGACACTTGTCCTACAATCTCTGCCTGGCTTTTTGGCTTGCACAAGAGTGGTTTGTATTTCTGCTGATCTTTCCTCCTGGTTCCGCATCCAGGCTGAGCTGGCTGGTTTTTTTGATCTTTCTGGGATTTGCTCTATTTCATAACTTAGTTATTGAATGTCTTAGCCATGTTCTTGCTTTTCTTGCTGGGTCTGTTTGCCCATGTGGCCTCTTCCATGTCTGTAGCTCTCTCCCAAGTCTTAGGAAGCCGTCAGGATCCTGCATGCTATAGTGGTATACCTTTCAGAGGTTTAGTTTTAGGTGCTTTTAATTTCTCTTTAAAATAGCGTAGGCAGTGTCTTTGGCAAGGACATGGTCCAGAACTCACAGAAGCAATTAGAGAAGACACTTCCTGATAGAGCACCGCTTGGGATCAGATTCTTGATTTGATTTTTATTCTTTTCTACTTTGTTTCTCTTAAAAAATGAGATGAAATGCTTTCCCTGCTCTCTTCTGCTGTCCATGGGATACACTCTGCTACAACCTCTTGATCCAGTTGGAGAGCCCTGGTAGTGCCAGCTTTTGCACAGACCTTTGAATGAGTCGTCTTTTTCCACCTCCTCCCTTCTTTGTGTTCCTCATCCAACATCCTTTGGTTCTTACCAAATGTGACACGTGCTTCCTTGTTCTGCCTATGTTAGCAGAATGTCCTGACGTCGGAGCCTGTTCCGAAGGATGCAGGTTGGTCCTTGCAAAGCTCTTTCTGTGCTGCAGGCTCCCCTGGTAGAGGCAGGTGTGCCCAGTATGGAATTGTACTTGGGCTGGGTGTGTTTCTGGAGGCTCTGGCTTGTGATGCAGGAGGGTGGTTTAACCCTGGCTGTGCAGCTCTGGGTGTAGGAGGCTGGGAACTGTGGGGTAGGATCATCACACTGGACTGAGTTACCTGAAAGATTTGCTGCTGTGGCCACAGAATGGCTTGGCAAGTGGGAGAGAGTTGGTCAAACAAACCTGCTTTTCCACTAATTGTCCAGCTTTTGTGTTTCTTTTTGCAGGTTTTTTTTTTTTTTTTTTTTTTTAATTTCATGGACTTTAAAGCATGCATGACTGAACAGTTTAATTAGCTGTGGGAACTGCTGGAGATAACTTTCTGGGATTTTCTGCAAACCTGTCTGCCCTTTTCATGAGCAGGCAGGCAGGAGTGCCCCTGAATGTGGCCCAGGTAAGATGTTATCACCTGCAGGTGCTGCTATGTAGGCTGGCTGCTTGCTGGTGGGAACCAATCCTTAATCTGGTACTGCTGTCTGGGCAGGCTGCTTGTGGGGACAAGGAAGGTGCTTGTTGGGCAGAAGAGGATCCAGCCGTGCTTGCTGGGGAGATACCCTCACACCTTGTGGATATACCTCTTTCATCTAGGTCACCTTCTTGCACTCACCTGTTGCAGTGGAGACCTTATGCAACCATTGCTTCATGAACTGCACTCTAATTTGATAATCTTTGGGTGATCTCTTCTGCTTTCCCCCCCAGAGTGTTTCAGTGGCTGTGAAACTGGTTACAGGAGAAATACCAACAGTGTTGTCAAAACTGTATGGGCTTTGGAAATAGGAAGATTTGTCATGGCCTGCGAGCACATTTTCAGAGGCTTCTAATGGGTGATATTGCCAGAGACTTGGCTTGAAATCCTTCTCCCACCTGCAGTGAATGGGTGAATGGAAGCTCCTCATGACTTTGCAGGGGCTGGCATTCAGCCCAAGTTCTTCTCCTGGTTCCATCAGGAAAGTAGTAGTGTCTGGATCCTTTGCCATGGCTGGACATGTGCTTTCCAGGCCGTGGGAACTACCTGAGTGGTGGGTTGAGGAACTCTTAAGTGGCTGCAAGTGACTTCTTCTCCTGGGAGAGCAGGAGAAGCAAAGACCCACCTTGGGATAGTGGAGGTTATAACAATACGGTTCTGGCTTGTGTCTCCAGCTTTATTAGCAGTGATCAAAGTTGATTTTCTGGTGTATTTCTCTTGTGCACACAATGATTTTCTGTGGTCAAATATGCCTTCTTGTTTTGTTCCCGTGCATGAATGGATTGTATTTGGAGCTGGTTTCCATGCTACAGAGGCCACTCCATCCTGACACCCAGCGCTGAATGTGCCCTGGCCGTGCAGTCTGTCCGCAGGCCATACATGACTGAGCACAGACTTAATCGATTTGGAATTGTTAAAGGTCAAGGATATTATTGCAGAAGGTTCATTTTAAAAAAAGCATCCTGTAAGAGGTGCTGGTGGTTATTTCCTTTAAATCCTTAGATTTGGGGTTTGAGAGGAAAAATTATTAAATGATGTCTTAAAGCTGAATAAAGAAGTCAGTATTGAATGTTTTAATGTCTTACAGATGCTGTGGGGTTGCAGGGTTTTATTTTAAATTTAACAATGGGAGTTGGAGTGGCTCCAGCACTGTAAAGAATAGTCTGTTTAATTAAGGGTTTTAGCTAGAAGAGTGTGTGTCGTGTGATGCCATTTTAAAGTTTCAGCGGGGCTTTGTAGTTTTAACTTGTTATTCCCCATCTTGCATCATACATCCACGTGTGTGGGGTCATGATGGGGATGGATGTTCCTTGCCTGGAGAAGAAAGGTTGGTCTAGTAAGGGTAGAAAAGTTCTGCGGGTATTTTAGCCCTGACTTTACTATTTTCTCTTTCCTGTGACTCCTGATGCCCACTTTAAGATGCCTTGTCTTAGCAGCACACATAACGTGTTACAGCAACATGGTGTGTTACACCCAGGAGGAAAACATCAGCTTTGTTTTTCCCTAATAGTTTTTTTTTTCTTTTCAGTCTGGGGAGAGGGTGTTTGATAGTCATGTTCTTAGATGTCATCTTGGTAATAGCAAGTTCGGATGGAGGTTAAGGAGCAAAGGATGGGAGACTGGGATCAAATTCAGTCTGCTCAGGAAAGTATCCTGAGACTCACTGAGGTTTTACTGGAGTAGTGGATGAGACACAGCTGTGTGGCTGTGGCATTCAGCTGGGCAGGGCCCAATCCCATGTCTATGGAAATTCTTAGTTTTCAGTTGTCTGTGACTTGTTCACCTGTAACTTACTGGAGTGGAACTCAGAAAATGTGCCATTAAAAAGATAAACTAAATTGTTATTCTCCTCTAGAAGACAAAGGCATGTGACCCTGAGTTCTCATCTGGAAAAACAACATTAAGGGGTTTATGGGAGTGTGTCTTAACTTCACACCATTCTCAGCTCACAGGACTCGGGTGGATGCTCCATGCCATGTCTGGTTTTCTCCCCCATGTGTGTGACTGCCTGGCTGTGTGGCAGCACAACATGCATTTAATTATCAGCAGCAACAGCTGCTACTTTTGGCCATCTCAGGCACTTGACTGTAGGAACCAGCATCTGCCAGGGTTTGCTGCATCCTGGTTTGTGTGAAGGCTACTGTTTGACTCTTTTTTTTTTTTTTTTTTTAGGCTCTTCTGTGGCGTTAGGAACTGTAACCTTCTAGCAAAGGCTGAGCAGCTGTGAGCCTGACATGTACCAAAGAACCTTTATGGTTTGCATTTAGTGTCTCCTGCTATGTTTATTCCCATAAAATAATTAATTGAACTAGAGCTCCAAGCAATGTTATCACCTTTGCACATTAGAAAATCATAATCGTGCTCTCTGACTTAATGAGATTTAGAAAGAAACGTTCTTTTTTTGTTTGCCTTCTGGTTTTCGAGTGTTAAAGACTCCCATGGGTCGTGCATTCAAGCATTTTCTGGAGATCATGGGGGCAGTGGGCTGTCTCTGTGTGTGGAGGGCTGGCCACAGGGAGCCCCCCAGCCACCAATGCAGAGCAGGAGCCTTCAGGTTTCCTGGAGCTGTTACCAGACTTGAAGATGGATTGTGAACGCTGATAACACTGTTTTGAGAACTGAGCGTTGAGAATGGAGCTAACTATTTTTGTGGTGGTCTTGCCTCTGCTGTTTTTTAATTTGCTCTTTTATTTTCCATTGTTTTCTTTGCTTGTTTGTTAACTTGCAAAATTGAACAAATTCCAGAGGATCTCCCAGCCCCTGGGGTGAGTTTTACTCAGGGCTGCAGTGAGCCAGCACATGGCTGTGGCACTCACTGTGCTCCTCCTCAGAGGTGTAATTGTGGCTGGGACCTGCTGGCCTTCGGGTGGACAGAGTCTGTGCCAGGGTGTGGAGATAGTGGGGTCATCCTGGGCAGACTGTGTGCGTAGTCATGGTAAATATTAACTTCACATGATCTTGGGAGCTGCTGCATGTGTGTTAGCTGCTCTATTTCGGTAGGATTTGGTTGAAACTCAATCACGAGGCTCCTTAACTTCATCAGCCTTCCTACACCACTGACTTTAATGATGTCTTGAGTGTCTTCTCTTCCTCTGAGTTTTGCTGCTGTTTGTCAGTCTTGCCGAGGTGTGTTAATGCTTTTAATTAATTCAGCTGCAGAATAAGCCCAGACTGTGTATGGTCAGGTTGCCCTGCACAGCCATAAGGGGCACAGGGCATCTTGAGTGCAGTTGGTCCTCCAGGACACCCCTGCAAAAGGACGGACAAATTCTGCCAGACTTGCTGAGAGAGGGTTTGTAAAGTATCTTGCTTCCCTGCAGCTCTGCAAATCACACCTGGAGCCCCACCAGCCCCCTCATGGCTCGCACGGGAGGGCAGTGACAGGATCACATGGACAGGTGTTATTTTGTGGTCTGTTTTCTCTTGGGCCGGGTGAGCTGGAGGAGAACCCTTCGCGCAGCTTGCTGGAGCCAAGCGAGCAGAGCAAACCTACCTGCTGAGTAACAGACTGAAATAAACCTGGAAAAGCCCAGATGGGGTTGTGGCAATTACTGCAGATGCTGCGTCTGTGACAATCAACAAATCCACTAGATGGGAAACAGTTCCTCTGTGATGTCCCCGAGAAGAGGAGCATTCCCTGCACCACTGCCTGGTGACCCTGGACTGTTCATCTGGGCAACTCGGGGCGGCGGTGCAGGAAGGAAATGGTTAAAGGAGGAGAGGTTGTCAAGTTGGGTTAACCATCAGATAGCTAATATTTTAGAGGTTTTTCAGAGCTAAGCTATAAAAAGGCCATAGCAGTATTTCAACTCGCCCATTGTCTGCTGGAAGCCAGCCAGCGTTGCCATGCCGACGAGGAATTATTACTTGCTGCCAGAGCTGGAGGAAAAGCTCATACTTTTGGCTTCAAAACAGGAGGGGTGGACTTATGTAATCCACTGTGTTTATAGGCTGAGACTGGCAGAAGCATTGAGAAATAATTACAGGCTTTCCATTTCATTTCCAGCTTGGTTTTAAGGCTGTGTGGCCTCACTTTATTTATTTATTTTGAAGTTAAGAGGGTGGCTGCTAAAGATGCAGGAGGTGATGTGGGGATGCTGCTAGGTAAGTACCCCCCGCTACCCTCCCCGGGCTGGCTGGGCGGCTTTTGTTTTGGTGGCATTTTGTGTGGAGAGCTAAACTAGGCCACAGCAGAAAAAAGTTGCTTTGAAAAACTGAGACTTGGCTCGGCGACACAGAAACAGTGTTTAGTGCTGGAGGCTGAGCACACACTCCTGCAGTAGCCTGGAGGTGTCCGGCTGCTTGCCGGAGGAGGTGAAGTGCAAGCATTTGAGAGCCCCTGCTGCTTTCTGAGGTGATTTTATCTCTCCTAGCCCTCCTTGGCATGGAGTGTGTAGTTTTGGGGGGAGAGTAGCAACAGGGAAAAAGGAGAAAAAAAAAGTTTGGAAATTTTTTTTTCTGAACATCTTGGTCTTACACATTGCTCCGTCGGCTGGAGAGGGATTTGTTGGTGGGATCAAAGCAGTTTTGCTGATGTTTTGTGCTTTTGAGAGGTGAATTGCAAAGCTTTGCCTGTAATTAATGTGGGTTTGTTCGTCCAGGAGCAGTCAGCAGATGATGCTGTAATTCGGGTTTGCCTGAAAAGCAGCGCTCGGTGTGTTTTGACTTCGGTCAGGCCAGTGGGAGTTCACAGCTGCTGTTTTGGTGGTGGCTGCTGCATAAAGGGAGTTACTGCTGATGCACTCTGCTCACACAACGTTGAGGACGGGTGGTTTTGCTGGTTCTGAGGGTCACAGTCCTGTAGTCATGGGAAAGATGCTCCTGGTGCCGTGGGAATCCCAGGAGAGATGGCGGGATGGGGCTTTTGCTGGGCTGGAAAGTGGCAGCGAGGAAGGGGATGCCGTGGGTGGGATGGGGGGGGGCTGTGCTCAGAGCCCCTGAGCTGGTGTGAGCTGTGCCATGTGTTGTTGTGCTCAGGCTTCCTTCAGTAACTGAGAATCCTGAAACTGTGGCTTTTTACATCTCTTTGACATTGGGTGTAAAGCTTCGAAGAGTGGCTGTTTGTGGAGGGGTCACAAAGAAGAATGCTTTGGTATTCTGCGAACTTGCCTTGGAAGTTACTTAGAAGCTGTGATCTTTTCATTTTTAGGGTTTTTTTAACATTTTCATTGCAGCGTCCTACTGAGGAGTTACACTCTTTGTCCATGCTAATCTGCCTTCTTGCCACTGTTGTATGGTGTGTACAGGTGAAATATCCCTGCTGCTGTGCCAGCCTGCTTTAGAGAGTGTTCTCTGGTGTTGGCCAGCGCTCCTGACTCAGAGATACTGCACTTCTTAGGGACAGCTGCAGTCCCATATGAACATGTTCGGGCCCTGTCTTGAAACACCGGGGTGCCTCAGTGGAACTGATGTACACAAGGGCCTGTTGAATGCACATGACAGAAATAGACTGCTTTTTCCACAGTTTCCCACAGTTACCCGCAAAAACTCGGGAGAGTGGTGAACACACTTCAAGTGGGGAAATGTTCCTTGAAACAGCAGGTTTGACTAGTGTTATCAGAGACGCATGGGTGTGTTGCACAAAATAATTCAGTCACTTAATGATCTATAATACTGCTGTAACTCCTACCACAGATGCTGTTGGACTCAATATGAGTTGGATTTGTTGCTTCAGGATTTTTTTTTTTTCTCCTTTCTCTGGGATTCATGCCAAGATGAACTGTATGTTCTGTTCTTAAGAGCTATGAGTAATGTATGTGTGAATCTATAACATAAGTAATGTGAGTATATAAAATGTGTGAGTATGCAGGATCTGAGTATCCTGCGTCTGCAGAGCACCGCACACAGGCTCTGTGTGCGTTCTGAAACAGGGTGTGATACGTGTCTGGGCAAAATTAATGACATGCCTTGGAGTTACTGCTCGCTGCAGAGCGCTGTCTGATGGCCTCATCCCAGAGAGCTGAGGCAAAATCCCAGTCACAGCTATGGTTTGGCTGCTTAATTGCCCTCTTGGAGGAGTTACAAATTAGAACTGGAAGTCCCTCCTTGTGCCTACAGCGGAAGCCACCCTTAACAGAGACAAGAGGGATGCTTGCACTGTTGTTTCCCGGGTAATCAGTGGAGCAGTGGGGTGTCTGGGGGTGCTGGGGAGCTATGCCTTGGAGCAGGGGGGACCACAGGGGGCTGGGGTCCCACTCTGTACCACCCCAGGTAGGTGCTGCTCCAGGAGCTGCTGTAGAAGCAATGCATTCCAAGGCAAGCCTGCTGCTTCTAATGGGACTTTTTTCCTTTATTTTTCAGATGAATAAAATGGGCTTTCACTCGTAAATTATTTTTCTTATGTGAAAAATGAGAAGGTGGCAAGTAGCCAATTTCCCCGCCTCCCTCTTCGCAGCTCCGATGAGGTCATTGCCTCTTAAAGTTTATACCATGCACTGGGAGACATGGCTGGAGGAGCAAGAAGGCAACAAATGGCTCTCTCGGAGCGGGTGGGAGCGTCCCTGAAATGTTAGTGAGCTGTAAGTGATTCCTGGGCAGACAGAGTGGGGAGGGGGCCTAGAACAGCTGTCTGGGAAAACCTTGTAGGATGAATATCTGGGTGGGAGGGGAACACCCTGGTCACTGCCTGGTCCTTGTGATGGTGCAGGTACGAGGCACAGGATGACATGGGGTGTTTTGGAGGCAGGTTCAGGGTGTGGTCGTGGAGCTCAGTGGGCTGCCAGAGGGAAGGAGACTGGACATGTGTTTTGGCAAAATGGGATCGGCAGCAGTCCTGGCACTCCTCATCTGAGCTTGCTCGTGTGTCCATTTACTTTACCTCAGGAATTTCCTCAGTGCTGTTCTGCAATGGGGTTGCGAAAGTTCGTGACCCAATGAAGAATCTCTCCAAGACCTTTGTGTCCCTGGCTGAGTGGCTGCCTGGAGAAGTTGTTTTTCTTTTCCCTTGAATGCCATGCTGAGCTGCATGTGGATTCCTGAGCTATTGTTTTCTTCTTGTCTGTCCTTCCCCCCCTGCCGCCATCCCATGGTGGAAGAGATACGGAAACAGGAGTGCCCGGACCGTGAGGTGATCCTTGGGGCTTTCCTACAGGCTGCAGCCCAGGAGGGTTGATTTGGAGGGCTGTGCCCTCCTCCTTGCAGCCTTTGCCAGGGTGCTTGGGGATGGTGGCCTGTGCTGTGTGTGGTTTCCGGGTGCAGCATTGGCCTGAAACCGCTATTTCATAGGTACCATAATTAATTATTGAAATATCAGAGCTTATTTTCTGCCTCGTACCTTTGCCTTGTCTCAGATTTTGGCTAGAGTTTGCTGTACCTTTTAAGGGTGATCAGGAAGAGGACACTTGATGCATCTTTAGCTCTTACTGTCTCACAGCCCCGTCGTTGCCCTGGGGAGGTGTGATGGGCTGAAGACTGTGCAATTGGAAGTTAGTGAGGGAGGGGACCTGAGGAGAGGTCCAACTTGCTGCTGTGCCTTTAGGCACAATCTTAATAAAACCCAACCTCCTTTAAATTTGCTGTTTCATTGCAGCTTGTCTGTTCTGCGGAAATCATTGAAGCGTCCCGTTACTTCCAGCTGCTCCTGTGCTGCTGCACCCCAATGATGTCTTCTGTTCACCAGTTCTTTGGGGTTTTTTGCTTCTCCTTAGCAGCCTGGTGGATTTTTTTTCCCCTGTCGACACACTACAATCACTCCTTGTTAGCCTATCTTGCTCCTTCCTCTTTCAAGGAAGGGAAGGAGCAGGGGAACCAGATCTGATAATTCCAGTGAGTAGAACTGTTCCCCTGAGCCCTTTATAAAGAAATAAAAAGGCTCTCCTTCTCTCTGCCTCTCTTTGAGTACAAGCACTTTACCCTCTTGGATTCCCTGCAGGCTCCTCATACTGCTAAAATTGAAACATCAAGATGTCTGAGGCAGCAGGAATTACCATCAGTGTTTTGACACCTGGAGGTACAATTTCTATTAGCTTTTATATAAAAACAACACCAGTTTTGCCAACAGAGTTCTCATTAAATAATGCATGAAGACCCCACTCCTGACAGTAGGTATTTTTCTTTCACTTTCCTGGACTCTTGGATAATGGCTTAATTTTTGTGACCACTGGGGAAAACCATACACACTCTCACACATGGAAATACGTATGTGGACACACATGTGCTTAACTCCCGGGCAGAGAGTCAATTACCCCATTTGCTAATTAATGTGGAGAGATGGGGGAAAGCCATTTGAGGTTGATCTGTTGAGCAGGCTTGGACTGTTGTTTTGTTTTTTGTAAGCAGCAGAACACAGTCCTTCTGAGAGCTTTGATGGCAAATAAGACTGCTTATGTGTGATCTGGGAGGCCCTGCGAGGGTCTGTGTGCCCCCAGACAGAGATGAGCTCAGGGTCATCAGGAACAAAAATGGGAAACTTGTGTTTTTGCCTGGATGATGCTTGGCATGGAGCATATGCTCTGTGCTTGCTTTTGGGGGAAATGAAGTGAAACAGAAGGGCACAGCATGTGGATGTGACTGCTAATAGTGAGAATCAAAGTACAGTTTTGACATTTCTAACCTAATAAGTGGTGCTGCGTGTGAGAGCCTGCTTATTTTCCTTTTTTACCATGAGATGCTTTGACAGAGGAGTAAAGTCCCATTTTGACATTTCTGTCATTTTAACTAAAGAGAGAGATTACAGTAAATTGGATTAAGTGTAAATCTTCTTCAGATGTTTGTGGTTTGGGCTGATTTATGGATAGATGTCATTTGAACGTCATTCTGCATTTTTTAAGCATCTGCTTGATGGTTGCTTTAATGCTGTTGCTGCAAATAGTCCACGCAGAGGAGGGAAGGCTGAGCAAGCAGCAGCAACCCGTGACAGAGCGAACGCTGGTGTGTGGCATGGGGACAGCACAACACTGTCCTTCTCGCGTTCCTGGACACATAGTGCCAGATTCTGTAATGGGTGCTTGCTTCTCATTTGAGTTCCTGTTATTAAGCTTTGTTATCTTCTGCTGAGAGTCATTTAAATAGGCTTTTGAAAGTATTTTTCCCACCCTGGAGAGAGGTGGTTCAGTGCGCACGTTCTTTATCATGCACTTGGCAAACCTTGGGTTGCCTGTTGCCCCATGACTGGTGATGATGTTCTTCTTGGTTATGCTCTTGCAAAATCTCTGTCTTGGCCGCTGAAGGAGCAAGTCCTTCACTTGCTCTGTGTGTGTGTGACTTTTCCAGGAACTGAAATATTCTCCTAACCATGTCCTGGCTCGCTAACTTTAGCAACAGCATATGAAAGTACTTTGTCCACGCACTGATATTTCCAAAAGATAGTGTTGAAAGTTCTTCCATTAAACTTACAGCCTGAGACTTCTGAAATATATATGTCCTTCGTGGCTTCCTCCACCTAAGCTATTTAGAAGCTGCCGGTGCCATTTGGAAAGCAGCAAAATCTCTTGTGGGTGGTGATGTAATCAACACTGTAATCAAATCTGCCATTGATGTCATTGATGGAGTAGCCCACTGTTCCCTGGTGCTGTGATTAGTGGGATGAGATTGAAGTGTCTGTGCAGATGGCGATGGGAAAGGAGGATGTACCACCCTGGGCAGTGTAGGGCAGTTGTTGACCAGTGCTGCTCCCGGAGCTGCCTCTGCTCTGCACCGAGCGAAGGCAGCGCCAGCCCAAGGCAGTGGGGCTGGGAGTGGGAGTATAAAAATTGCCTTAATTCTCTGAAGAGGCTGGATTTCTTGGTTTGTGTCTGTATTGATTTTTGCTGTCCTGGGGCAGAAGGACGCTGCCCAGATTTAAGTTGCAGGTGCAGAGAGGTCCCGTCAGAAGCAGAGCACACCAAATCCCGGCTTCTTGGGGTGAGTCAGCTGGTGATGCTTCACACTGAGCCCCTCTGAACTGAGCCCCACTGGTTTGATTTGTAGTGTCTCAGCACTACAAATGGTTTTCCCATGCTGTGTTGACACCAGGGTTGTGATCTTCTGTTTTCTGTCTCTGTGCCCACCTCAGTGCTTTGTGTCACCCTTGCAGTTAAAAGACTTTGCCTTTTGCCTTGCGAGCATTTTGTGCCTTGCTAGTGACTCAGAGTGCAATTCTTAACACATTTTCTGTATTATTTTTCATGATATGATTATTAGTGGGAGATGACACTACCGAGGGAAGACAAATTTGTAATCCTGCTTAGTGGCTGATCTTATCCAGCTGAGTAACTCTCATTGCATAAGGCACAGTGACCTGAAATCTTTTTAAACCATCGCACAGGATGCTTTTCCCTTCTCCGCTTCACACACATGGGTGTGATAGAGACTTTAAATGGTTTAAAGTTTAGCGATTTTACTTTGTAATCTGAATATTTTCTGATAATTAACCTTTGGGTTGGTGTGCCAAACAGAACAGTAGTGCCACAGGGAGTGGGTGACTTTAGTGCATCAGTCTACACATTAAGCAGATGTTCCTGCCTCTCTTGCAGCCTGGCTTGCTCTTTGGGGGATTGCTAAGCAGCACTTACAAAGGTTATGGCATGAATGACAGAAGGATCAAGGAGAAGAGCTGGATCACCACATCAGGAATGTTCATGAGATAGGCTGGGGTGGGAGCTCCAAGGGGTGGCTCTGGCACTGGGGAACGGCTCTGCTCCATCCCTCTCCATCATGCTCCTACTGCTGGATGCCAACAGAGAAGGTAGGTGGGTGAGCAGGAGGGGAAGAGCTGCTGCTTGTGAACAGTGAAGAATGAAAAACATCTGCTCCAGCTGTGTGCCTCAGTGCTCTTGTTTTTAAATTCTCGCAGTAAAGCAAATGAGGAACTGGCGGTGCATTTCTTGGCAGGGACCTTGTCTTGTTGGAATTGAAGAGATATTTGCCTTTCTGCTCAGCTGGCCCTTTCTCCTCCTGTCCCTCCCAGGCACGTAGCAGCCCCAGGCTGAGCTCAGTTGAGGCATTTGGTTTCTCCTTGCTGGGGAGGATGGTTGGAGAGCACTTGGTAACTTGTTACCCCCTGGCCCTTTTCCCTGATAAATGCTACAGTGAATATCTCAGTGTCATGAGCTCCATCTAAAGTTGTGAGGCTTATTCTGTCACCTCTCCTGTCTGCTTCAGAACTCCTTGTTGGAAGAGGGAGAACAGGCTGCTTGTGTGTGAAGCCAAAGAGCAAGGATGGGAATTGCTGCTCCCAAGCATTGCCTTCTCTTTGTGGAGAAACTCAACTTCATGGTTCAGACAGGGAGCGTGCAGTTCCTGAAGTCCCAGTTGCTCCAAACTGGGAGTGACTGGCCCTGGATATAGCCTCGGGCTGCTCAGGAGTTTTCTCCAAGCTCAGTGAGCATCCAAGCAGAGGGATACTCTGTCCTCTCCCAGTGCTCACCCGTGGTGGAATGTTCATAGCCCTTGGAGGTGGCTGGTCATGCTCAGGTTTGCAGGCTGTGGAGGCTCCCCTGATGGGCTCACTGCATCTGGGAAGTGTTGGCAGCACTCTGGAAGAGATGCTCCTTGGTGTACCAAAGGTGATATCCCAGTGACTGGCAGTGGGGAAGGAAGAAGAGGTGGTTTTTCTTTCTGTTGTGGGTGAAGCAGTGCTGTCTGTGATGGATTCTCCCTGCGACAGCCTCTAAATGGGAACTCCCAGGGGAAATTAGCCTGCAGCTTTTGCCTTTATTAAATATTCTCCAGTGCTGTCCCAAAGGACCACTTTTTAGTGCTCTGCAATGTTTCGTCTGTATTTTTAACATCACCTACATGGAGTGTGACAATCTATGTCCTATATTTGCATTAAAGCATACAAATAGTTAAGAAATGATAGATAGTGTGCTCTGTTCTTCAGGTCTGTAACATGATGGGGTCATACAGGTAGGTGTGAGAACCAAAGCTGGAGATATTATTACAAAATCTGGTAACTTACCTAGAGTTATGGCTTATAATGATTGATTCAGCCATTTATTCAAGCACCTATTTAATGATTGATTAAACCTTTATAAACTATTTGTAACTTTTAAAATGGGACCTGATGTATTGTAGCTACATTAGCATTTAGCTAATAAAATACACTGTGGACTTGTAACGCCAATTAGGTTGACAGAAATTATATTTTAGGCCTTGCACGTGTTGAAGTATTAAGTACCTTGTTACAGATTACTCTTGGTGCGTTTAAGACACAGAAGAACAATCTGCTCCCTTGCTTCTGCCCAGTGCTTGTGGATGCTGTGCTTGGGAGCCTTGACAGAGCTCTTTGCTGACTTGGCGCAGAGCCCCAGCGATGCTGGTGACTATTCACCACATCCCAGCTGACCTGGCTTCCTGCTGGAACAGGCGGAGTCCTGTGCTTTCCCCTGTGGCCCTACCTCATCTGGGCTGAGCGAGCTAAAAAAGCATAAAGGGAGGAGGATGGTTTACTCGGAAGCATGAGATGCCAAAGTGGAATTTAGTTGAAGAGGTTGGGCTGGACTGGGAGAGGGGCAAGATTGCTCTGAAGCAGGAGGTGCAGGCTAAGCTCTGCAGTTACCTGTGCTGTCTTCCTGAGTTCTGCAAGAATCACAGAATGTTTTGGGTTGGAAAGGACCTTAAAGATCATGTAGTTCCAACCCCTGGCCCAGCAGACCTTTCACTAGATTGGATTTCTCAACCTCCCATCCAAGCCGGCTTCACCTTTATTTAACCAAGTACCAGAAACTAAAGGTAAATTCTGTACACAAGGTTATAGGGGACTTTTTTTAAAATCTGGCTCTTTTGTCTGCATATAAAAGCATTTTTTCCCATCAACTGCTCAACTTTCCATTTGCTTGAGCTGTACAGAGCTGGCAGCTGGGATGAGCTGTGTAATGGGATATCTGAATCGCAGCAGGAAACCGGCTCCAGTTTAAGCAGACCTGATTTAAAAGCACATTCAGTCAAACCAGTACAGACTCCTGCTTGGAGAAATTAAAACTGCTTTATGTCCAATTGGTGTCACTTCTGCTCAGGTCAGTAACTACTGCTGAGTGATGCTCAAGTGGAGGATGAGCAGAACCTCTCATATGCAGGTTGAACAACATATGCCCCTGATGCTCTGCCTTTCTCACAGGGCTGCGGAGTGTAGGTAAAATCTGCCAAGGGCTGACATTTCATCTGTCCCCACTCCTGCCTAGCAAATGACTTTCTGCTCATATGGTTAAATGATCTTGGTGACTGGTATATGTTTGAAGGGTAATGCTGTGCTTTTCCTTGGCAGTCGAAGCCTGTAGGACTTGGGAAATGTGGTGAGGCTGACGATGTAAATGAGCACATGGGGACGTGGGAATGGTCCTGCCCTGTGGGTGGCTGATGTGAAAACAAAACTGGGAAGCCTTTTTCAGGCTCGGGCTGCAGAGCAGGGAGGTGGTTTTGGGGAAGGCTGCAATTAATATTTCTCTTTCCATGTTGTCAAACAATTCAGCATTCATTTCCTTAACCTCTAGCATCTGTCTGCAATATTTGTGTGCTTGTTTCTGGAGGTTTCCTACTCATCAGCAACCAGCCATACGGTAGGAGACACAGGGAGAGGAGATTGGCTCTGGTAGCCTGTGCCCGTTGTTTTGGTCCCCAGCCAGCTGTTTTGCAGCTGTTTTCAGTGCAGAGGGTTTCCCAGAGCTCACCCCTACGCTGGGCAGGAGGTGGCAGGGATTGAAAGTGCCCTGCCTGCTGCCCCCTCCGAGAGGGGGTGTGTGGGTGTTGTGTTCGAGTGCCAGGCACTTCTCTGGAACCTTGTGATAGGGTGAAGAAAATGCAGGTTTATTTACCCCATCTGACTGCTTAAATATTTTTTCTTCTTGATTTTTCTCTGTCTGTAAAGGTTATAACTTTAATCCAGGACTCAGAAATAAACTGTGGGGGACACTAATGAATTGCGAGAGGGGAAACAGTGAATTCCCCTTTGGGTAAGAATTTACCGTTCAAGCCTTGACCTTGTTAAAACTTGTTAACTCAATAAAAGTCTGAGTATTTAAAGACAAGTGACTTCTTCCTGCCTTGAGGGGCATAATTAAGCCATTCCACACCCCTTAAACCAGAGCTGTGGGAGGAGGACTAAGGAGCTCCCTATCCTGCCTGCCTGAGTCAGTCAACAACCTTCCACATGGGTCATCTCTGTCCTGCAAGGCAGCACCCCTGAGTTGTGTGGAACTATTGCTGGAAGCCTCTGGAAGTGCTGGGAGAGTCTGGCAGTGATTGCGTAGGAAACTTGCTATTTCCCAACTTCTGGGAGGATGACATTGCTCCTTTTTCAGGGCAGGCAGTTCTTTGTATCAGTTGAAATTGTGGTCAAGTGTTTTGTAGTAAAGCAGACTGAATTTCCTGGGTTAACCGTGCGACAGAGCTTCGTGGGGCGTGGAGGGAGGGGAAGGTGAGGGGGATTATGTCCATCCGCAAAAAATTCTGTACAGCTTAAAACTGGAGAGTTATCCCAAATGCAGAAACTTTCTGTGTTTCTAGTTTGAAGTGGCATGTTTGTGCCTAGCGAGCTGTAATTGGTACTTGCTGGTGTGAATCCTTCTGGAATTGCAGCTCAAAAGATGGACAAATAAGGGGCCTCCCATCCAACCAAGCCCCAGGAACACGCACACCCTGACCAGCTGCACAGAGGAGCAATCCCTGATGTGTCTGCTTTACACCTGGAGTGCTGTTACTGGCTCTTGGCTATTTAAAAACCATTGGGCTTAATTTTTATTTTTTTTCCTGAACTCTTCACTTCTGTGCTGTCTTCTCCCTGGGAGAGTGTGTTTTCCAGTGCCTTTCCCACAGTAAGATTCTCTGTGAGGGCAGAGTCTGGGTTTGGCAGGAGGCTGGGTGAAGTGTGAAGAGCAGGCAGAGATGGCTTGGTGGGATTTGTGTTCCCTGTATGGGCTCGGGGCGGGGGGGTTTGTAGGGATCCCACAGAGCAGCAGGAAGGACCATATGCTGTGCCATGGTACAGAGCCCTCAGAGGCACCACAGCTATTTGCAGTGAAATCCACCATCATTGGCTACTCTCGTTAAAATTACCAGGGCTGTTAAGGGGGTTGTTGCATGAGAAGCTCAGCTGCCCAAGCAGAAGTGGTGGAGATTTGGGGAGGATAATGATCTTAGTTATCCCTGTGTAAACTGTCCGGTGTCAGCTTGATACCATGGGAAACTCACTGCCTGAGCGGAGACAATTTTGGATGCCATGTCTTTTCTTGCTGTCGGTAACCAGCAGTTACATCTTAATTTAAGTCTGAGGCCTTCATCAAGGTTACAAGCTCAGTGCATGAGGGTGCTGGGAAGCATCCATAAGTACCTCCCAGGTGGCCTCTGGAAAGATTGTTATGCCATAATTTGTTTCTATAGCTCTACAAAAGCAGTATTTGACCTTGGGACTATGACTTTGCTATTCCCTCTGGTGGCATTCCCGGTGCTCTTGTCCGGACCAGTTTGGTCCAAGTTCAGTGACTCAGAGACAGAGCTGCTGTTTGCCCATGAGATGTTCTGCCCAGCGGAGGATTGCTTTGTGTCAGACATTTCCTTCATGGTTTTCTTTGTTTCTATTACCTGGCTGAAAGGTTGGAGGGTGAGGAACCATCTGAAACCTCAGCCCCAGGATGATAGGTGGATGCAGGGGGATATGAGGTACCTGCTTGTGCCTGCACAGTGGCAGCAGCGAATTGGGCCAGTGATTCAACTTGAGAACAGCTTGATGTTGGCAGCTGAGGTGTTTTGGTTTTTTTTAAAGTAGTTATTAATTATTATTGATAAATAGCTGTGAGTTCAACAATTGCTAAACAGGTTGGACTGACAGCCTGGGGACTGGGCATTTTGCTGGCAAGCAAGGCAAAACTCTCCCTCCCACACAACAGGGCAGGGACACCGGAATCTTCCAACCCCATCTCACTGGCACTCATTGCTTCTGCATGGAAGAGCAAACCCTTCAAGATGTCTCATCTATGTAGCCCGAATTTCAGTCAAGGTGACTCCTTCAAACTGTTCCACAGCCTCCCAGAAGCTTGTGAGTGACAGGCTGAAAACCTCTGAGCCCAGGAGAGACAAATGACAAAGGGTACGACCAGGCTGCAGTTTAAGAAGAGTCCTGATCAGCAAGGCAAGACTCCTGGTCTGCTGGGCTTTGACTGACAGCTTTGGACAGCTTGTTGTCAGCAGGACTGAGCTTGGCAGGGAAGCACTGAAATCCCGTTTGCCCACTTGTGCGGGTTCAGTTATTAAACACATCAGGAATCCCCATCTGTTTTGTAAGACTGTCTGTAGAAACATAACCCAGAGCTTGGCTCCTGCAGAGTGCCGCTTGCCTTGGAGTGAAGCTGGAGGGAGCTGGAGCTGTGCAGGCTTTTCCTTCTTTTCAGGGTAAGACTCCCCTGTGGATGCAGAAGGGGTTTGCTGCAGTCCAGGTTTCTTGCTGCTCTGGGCTGTGTTTTGTGTAGGGGTATTTGAGAAGGGGATGGAGGAGGAGGAGGTGGCAGTGATGTCCTCCTTCCCCCCCTTCCCTTGCTGCAAATTGCCCAGCATTCATTCTGAGAAGTGCTGCACATTATATGCGGACGTTTGAGTTTTTTTTGGTGCCTCTAGAGAAGCTTTGACTTTCTGTCTAGAAGCTATTAATTACCTGGACAAGGAAAGCAGAACATACCCAATTAATGGCTCCTACTGCTTAGACCTGTCTCTCCAACTGATCTGCTCTGAACTAATGAGCAGCTCCTTTTGCTGGGCCACCAGCAAGCCAGAACTTCTCATCGTTTTTTTCTGGGGAGAAATGAAAGCAGCAGCAACGTGCAGGAGCAAATAGGTGGATTTCAGTTATTAACCTGGGCTGAAAACTGACTCTATCTGCTAGTAATTACCTGGGGGATGTTAGGAGGAAGGCCTAGGGGAGGGTTCAGAGCTGGTATTTGACAGACCATCACAAGCAATTGAGGTAGCGTTACTTCAGTTCCCATCCGGAGTCTGGGGTGCAGCGATGTGTTGGTTGGTACATGTAGTGACTGCAGTGCAAACCTCGAGTGAAATGGGTTAGTTTAAAACAGCTCTCCTCCCAAACGACTCCCTCCTTTAGTGATATTTTATGGCACAGCTGCATAGCATCTCATATATTTTTGAGTACCTTGGTTTACAGGTCATTTAATTTATTTGCAGGCTTCGTTTCGGATCCCTAGGGTAATTCTGTGCCTTTGCACATGTCTTCTAGGGAGGCATTAAATTGTGCAGTTTGTCACAATAGTTCAGCTTTTATGCTGGCAGTTGGTGCTCTTCAAAGATCCTTGTGTGAAGTTTAGACTCCTGAATCATTAGAGGATCATGAAAGAAAAGGAATAATTTAGAAGGCAAAGATGTTTTGTCGTCTTTGAAATGGGGAATGTGCGAAAGGAGAAAATGTTTAGCAGTACAATCCGCCTCAAAGAACTTATCTTAGGAACTCCAGAAAATGAACTTCCCTTCTTTATTCAGGATGTAAATAACTGAAAATGTCACTCCTGAGCTGAGTAATTTGTTCAACAAAAGGATCTGGAGGAGATGACTCCCCTCGCTTTCATGAACGTGCCCAAGACATCAGAGGACCTGTCTCTTAAGCAACATGAACTGAAGGGTTTGAAAATCAAATGAGCAGCGTGTTCTTTGCAAAATATATAAATAAATCTCACAGGTGCTTTGTAATCTGCCTTGCATTTTAAAAGCCTTGTTTATCTGGGTAGTCTGGGGTTTAGATTAGCTCCTGGGAGCTGCAAGTGGACGCAGTGGTGATGTGTTGTTACAGCGACGGTTGTTAATGTGCTGTTTAATGTACTTGGGAGCGTGGCTGAAATAGCCGCGCGGTTACTGTACCATTATTGCACTATGGCAAGGAATTGCGTGGCTTTTTCTTGATTTAAAGTTGCTGGTGCATGTTTATTCAACTGAGATTAGAACTGCATACCAGTTACAATATTTAAGCCCGTGTTTAATGTAAGAAGTGGGAAAGATGATGTACAGTGTGTGCAGAGAAGAGATGGGATAAACTGGGAGTGGGAAAAGAAGGAGCTCTAGCCTGAAACAGTCTGTCTGCTCTTGCCCTATGGTTAAAATTGCCTGGATCCCATCCCAGTTCGATGTAGCAGCACAGGGAGAATATTGCAGCATTGTAGGCTGCCAGACAGAGCGGGTTAGGTAAAAGAGGAGGAGGGTTTGGTTTGTTCCTTTGCACGGCCCATCTTGATCCAGCAGATGTGCTTTATAGTTTCAACTCCTGCATTTCTGTATCTGGAGCTTTGGGCTGGGCTTCCATCACAAAATGAGGCATTTTCAGAATGTTTTCCATCCCTGGGTTTTTTCCAGTCACTTCTGTTGGTTTGTTTTTGCTGTCCTGCACTGGTTTTCTTATCTGTCTCCTTTCTGGCTCTCTAATCTGTGCTCTGGCATCCAATTGTTACTCCTTTCCTCCCTCAGTCCCCTGCCCTGCTTCCCTTTGCAGTCCCAGTGCCCGGGTGGTTTCATGTTTGGGATTTTTTTTTTTTTTAATTTGCTCTCCGGGCGTTTCCATTTGTCTTTGCAGATCATCTTCAACAAAGGCCTCGCATGGTCTAATTTGTTTTCTATTTCCAGCCCAGACTTAAAATAACTCCTTTGTTCCATGAATGGCCTGCGCATGGATCCAAATCCCACCTCCTTTTTTTTTTTTTTTTTTTTGGTGTGTGGGTTTCTGTTTCACTGTTCCTTGTCACTGTCTTTGGTTACTTGAAGTGTCCCTTTTGGGCATTTAGGCTGCAGCTGCCAGTCAGTAGCTGTGGGTTGCGTGTGGCCGTGTGCGTGCCGGCTCTCTCCACGTCCCGGCAGAGCAGCCTGGGAATGGGTTTGCAGGGCCATGGGTGCCCTGGCACAGGAGCAGTGGTGCTGTTGCATAACAAGAGCAGCTCCCTGCTGACAGGCTTGGCTGTCCAAAGAGCCACGGGTTGTCTGCATGGTTTTGCAGTCCCAACTGCAAAATCAGGAGATGCTTGCTTTTTCTAAATTTATTAGAAGGGGAAGATCCAACAGTGGGAGCAGGGAGACTAGAGGAAAAGAAGCACACTATGGCAGGATTTGAAAAGCAAAGGCTCAGACCAGCCATGCTGGTGGTGAGCTGAGGCTGGAGCTGTGGCCAGGCCAGCGCTTGGTGTGTGGGTTGTGCATTTTAATAAGACAATGTCCCCGCAGCTGGGGAGTGACAGCTGAGCACTCCTGCAAAGAGAAATGGGTCAGTCTTGTTCATTTAAGCACACGCATGTCCCTCTGGGAGCCATCACAAGGTCACTTGCAGCCCCTTTGCCGAGGGCTGAGACGTTCTTAAAGTGTGTGAAATCCACTGCAAGTGCTCCCCTGACAAAGGCTGTCTGTGGTGGGGCGGGTGTGTCTCACCTGCTCCCAGGGAACCACATTTTCCTTCTGAGGGCTGGGGTCTGAGTGAGGCCTGTTGGGGCAGGAATCACAGCGCATGTCCTTCCCACAAGCATCAGGCCAGCACTGAGCTGCTGCTGAGAGCAGCCGGTCTGACAAACCTGCCTTTCGAAACACAACTGGGAATGGGACTGGCAAAATCCAACCCTCCGCCCTTGCTCCACGCCGCTACGGTGCCAAGATCGGTACACAAATGTGGATAAAGGTTATCTTGGGGCAGAGCTAAACGTGGTCCTGAGCCCTAAATAGCTTGGAAAGATTGAAAAGGAGAAATAAAAGTGGCAAATCCTGCTTTGCAGCTTTGGGCAGTGATAGGAGCAGGGCAGCAAAGTCATCTTTCATCAAGGATAGGAACTGGTTCTGCATGGAGCCATGCCATGATGGGAGAGCTGATGCAGCCTGGAGGTGTCCAGCTATGAGACAGCAAACCACGATGAGAGACTTAAGCTCCTAAGCTTCTGCCATCGCCTCCGTGGCCTTAAGGACTGATTGTACCTTCTTAGAAGGGCAACACCCTGCTCTGAGCAGCTCTGTCATGGTGCTGCAGGCCCCTTCTTCCCCCGGGTCCGCTGTCCTAATTGCTTGTGCATCCACACTGTTGGTCAGGAGAGGGAAAAAATCTAGTACAAAAGTCATCTGGACAAAAGAGAAGAGGGAGGAGGGCTGCTGCCAACGTGTCAGCTGGGGAATGGTACAAGAACTGTTTTGGGTCCTGCTGTTGGAGGGACACCTGAGGAACTGCAGGGTCTGGCCATCATGTGCAGACTGCTGCCAGCCTGGCTTGGATTTAGTACTCCTCCAAAGCAAGAAAAATGCTTTACTATCACGTGCCAGGTACAAGCCTTGACTTTTAACTATTTTGGGGTTGAAATAATCTCTTCCTCCATGCCACAGAGCTCAGGATGTGCCTGATCTTTGCTGTTGACCCTGTGCTGCAATGTTAATGTAAAACCTCTGTGCTCTGCTGTGATTGAACGCCACTGTGGATTCCTGGGCTGCAGACACTGGCATCGTCATCTTTATTGTTCTGAATAGAGCCCTAAATTTATGGCAGATGGCCTGCTTTCCTCTTGAAAGGACTTAATAGATACGGTACATACAAATATTTGTGTATAATGTCAACTGTCTTCCAAGAAAATTTCATGCACATATTGATTAGACAAATCCATTAACGTTACGTTGTGGTGCATTTCTTAGGAGCGTCTCTCTACCCATTTTCATCGCAGCTTAATTATTTTTGCTTCCACTTGTCCTTTAAAGCAAGGGTGGGTAAATCTCTTAGCTGCTTTTCGGGTCTGGTTTTGATCTAGAGCTGTACAGCACATCAGTGGGACAGCAGCTGATGGACAGTACTCTCTTCTGTGCCTCACACAGGTGGGTGCTGGGGTTTTTTAAGCATCATGATTGGTTGGACTCTCGGAGCTGGATGTTATACCTCAGTATTAATTAACCATTCTTAACAAAGGTGTCCTTAATTTTTATTTCAAAATACATGAGTTGGCTGGAGGATGTATGCCTTTTATTTCTTGTTTGAGGAGGAAAGTTGTAATGTATTTAGCATTTGATTAAAGATGACTTTGTTATTTTTTCCAAAAACTGCATTATTTAATGTAATTAGACATGAGCTTTGTTGTCAGTACTCTCCAGTTAAATGCACTGGTGAGTGCCAACAGCATTTCTCTCATTTGCCTTGCCTGCATGGTGTGGTGGTATTAGTCGTTGCCTTTTAATAAGGTCTTTTGCAGTCATTTTGTGGGTTGCCTCCTAACGTCTTTTATAGACCATCCATGGTCTGTAGACCACAAGTTGAGTAACATTACTCTGGACTTAAGAAATAAAATATTCTGTTAATCTTATTTCAGCATGTCCTTGCTTTAAAAAAAAAAAAAAAAAAAAAAAGTGTATTTGAACTTGAGTCATGTATTTTCATTGGGATCTTTAAAACTCTTCAGAGCATGGATGAACCAGTATTTTCTGTGAGCTGGGAGTGTCTTGTTGTTCTCACCTTTCAGACAGATGAACTAAGGCATGGGATAATTACAGCAACTGGCCCACATTTGTACTGTGTCAGCAAAGCCCGGGACTTCTCCTGGGAATCCTGCGCTCCTTGAGGAGTCCGGAGCCGATCTGGAGGGTTGGCTCTAACTTTGAAGAGGAACAGGTGTGTTGAATGACATTAATTGAATTTTTTGCAACTGGATTTAATTGCAAACCCTCATTTTAGACCTGTGGTGTTTTAGCATGGTCGTGACTGTATCAGCATGTGCTTTGCTGGGCTTGGCCCAGCATGGACCTGTACAGCCCCTGTGCCCAAGTGCTCTTGGCTGGGAATCCGTAGATGACTGCAGGGTGTTGTGGGCTTATCCATGCCCATCTTTTGGTCTGGATGTGAATGTGTTTGGCCCAGTGCTGTGCACCCCGTTAGCAGGGGCTGTGCCTGAGCTGGGGAGCACTGCTGGGAGCTGGCAGGCACTGGGGCAGCCGGGTGTGTGGGCAGAGCTCCTCAGCATGTGGGCCAGCCTGCAGCAACTTGCAGTGGCTTGTAGCCTCCTTTCGTGGTGTGAATTGGGAGAACAGGTGTGATGGGGAAACAATTTTAGACAGTAAATGGCACATGAAGAGGGGAAATACGGAAGCAGGGGGAGGATGGGGGAGTTTTGAAGACTTCAGCAGTGGGGCAGAGTCCTGAGTGTCTCGCAACAGGTGGAAATAAATGGGTTTAGGAGGCTCCGTGTTCTCTTGCCTCATCCATGGGTTCGTGTAGTCCTCACTCTGGGTTTGGTGGTAACCTTCAGCTTTCTCCTGTTTGTAATCAGAGACCGTAAATCTCCTGGTACCTAGTGCTGTAATGGCTAACACAGGTCTGTGGGTAAAGCAGTCTCAGATGGAGACTCCAACTGGGGGGGAAATACTTTTCCTGTGAGACAATGTCTGTTCCTCATCAAAATCAGTTGAGAAAAGTAGGAACCAAACAGTTTGATTTAAAGGATTTAAAGAGCCTGTCTGCACTCGGTCTCTCTTATTTCCATTAATCTGCTCCTATTGTTTGTGTTTCTCTCTTAAAAATAATTAATAAAGAGTTGTGGAAGAGGAGGTGCCCCAGTGTCCTGCTGGGAATAGGTGGCCAAGCAGTGTCCCAGCTGCACCCAGCTCTGAAGAGAGACTAGGACATCCTCAGCAAGATGTTGTGCTCCCTCTTTACTCCCCAGTGGCAGCACCCATAGCCTTGTTGCCAGCTGGTCATGGACCCTCCTCCCCGGAGCAGTGCTGGGCTGGGCACAGCACATGGAGTGTAAAAATGGGATCTGAGGTGATGGCATTTGTGCAGCTGCCCCAGTGCTTTGGTGACCTCATTTGGCTCCAGCCCACAGTCCTGCTGTGGTGGGAACATCCAGGACCTCGGGCTTGCTGAGATCTTGCTGGTGACCTGCTGTTTGTAGGTGTGGAAATGCATGGGCACTGCTTCTTTGCCTATTTGCAAGCATTTTGGTTTTCCAGGCCTTCTAACAAGAAGCCTCAATAGGGACAGAGGTGGCTTGCTGCCCTTGTTAAGGAAAAATCCCTTTTGTGTTCCTTCTAGTGCAGGGTGTGGCTTGCAGACACTGACTTGGTGCAGGATGGTTTTGTTGGCCCCTGTAAGTTCATCCGATGTCTGTAGCCCTCTAGTAGATGGTATACTTTTTTTTTTTGTAGTTGCACAGACAGAGGCAGAAAAGCTTTTGAACTGTTTTAGAGCTTGATACCGTGTGGCTTTGCACCTGATGCTGAGTTTTAAGCCTAACTTCTGATCTGAACAGTTTAAAAAAAGAAAAACCATCCTATTTCTTTTACTGTAGACAGCTGCTGTGGCATGGTCAGGTTTATCTGCTGAGCTTCCAGGGAAGCCTTGGCTTGCTTCAAGCTGCCAAGGGCTCTGGGCCCCCAGCTGGAAGTGTGTGTGTGTATGTATATATTTACATGTGCTAATTAACTTGTAGGTGGCTACAGGCCAAGATGTCTGAGTTGGAATCCGTTATTAAGAAAGTACCTTAAATTACTGCAGCTCCCAGTGAGCTTTTGGAGCCCTTGAGAACCCCCTGCATGTGTCCTTAGCTGCAGGAAGGGTTTACCTCTTAAGAAACACATGGGCTGCAGGAAGGCTGGGAGGGTGGTGGTGTGTCCCTGGAGAGTGAGCAGAGAGGGTGTTGAACCACGTGCTCCTGGAACAGCTCCCAGCTTTGGGTGGGAATCGGTGATTAAAATCCCATCCAGTCGGAAGCATGAGGGGAAGTGGGACAGTCATAGTGGAAGTATAAATACACGTCTTCTGGGTGCCTCTGAATTCCCCTGCGTGCACAGGGGCTTTCCTGACCAGGGTGGATTGCAGTGAGCACGCTAAGCTCTTGCATGGGGAGGCTCTCTTGTCTGGGATGAGGGTCAGACTGCTCCCAGGACACTGGTGCTTCCCGGGGGTGGCAGGTAAGGTGCCCTGGGGCTTGGCAGGGATGTGTGGACGCAGGGCTGGGGGGAATCCCAGCTCCTGTGCCTGGAGTGAGCCAAAAGCAGGAAAGACATGGTTGTCTCTCTGCTCCCTGCCTTGAGAGCTAAACCTTGCTGTGTGTTTTTCCATACATCATTTGGCAAAATACCTTTTTCCGAAAGAGTCTCACCTGACCCTGGGCAGGAGCATGGAAATGTCTTTGCATCTCTGTCATCCTTAGGCTTTGTGGGGATTTGCTCTAAAATTTGATCTCTGGGTGAGGGAGCCTCCCTAGGCTGCTTTCCTCTGGCTGCTCATTGTGCCTGAGCTGTCGGAGACTGTTGCCTTGGTTTGGTTTTATTTCTGGCTGTGATCGGTGCGTCGATGCTGGCAAACCAGCAAGGCAGTCCTGTGCCTGCCTGCAGCAGATAGCAAGGGGTTTATCAGCATGGGCTCATCTGTGGTCTCACAGGAGGAGAAAAAATTAAGAAAAGAAAAGCTTCCTCTTTTTCCTTTTTTCTTTTTTTACCCCCTTTCCCACCCCTTTCTGGTTTCTGTACACGCCAACCGCTGTTTCAGTTGAAATTGCATTGGCTGGCACTGGCTGTGCTCCCCATGCACACAGACCATGAGTGTGGGGAGAGGCTGCTGGGAGCTTGCGGTGCTGGAAACTTCCTCTGCTGCTCCTGGTGTGCTGATGGAAGATTTTGATACTGCCAAAAACCTTGCACAAATCTCTATGTAATGCGTACCTGCACTGGGCAGGAGGTGTGCAAGTGTGTGCAGTGTTGGGTGGGATGGAGGATGGATCCCCAGGGGCGAGGGCTTTCCCTGCTCAGGGTCAGTCCTGGTAGCATCCCCTGAGCTCAGGCAGCAGAGGGAATTTATGGTTTGTATAACTAACCATTAATATGTGAATAGTAGTTAATGCACCTCAAGCTGGCAGTGATGAAATGCAGCATTTAGACCTTTTTTACTTTTTCCAGTGTAATCTATGCAAGAACCAGGAGACTTAAATTCCTCACTGGGCAAACTACACAAAGTATCTGTAAAAAATCAGTTACTTGTAAATCTCCCCTAGGAGCCAAGGAGTATCTTCCCACTTTGTTGATTTCCATTTTTCTGTTACAGCTGCTAAAAGAATTGTAACAGGTGGTACAGGAGTGAACCAGGGGTGTTTGTGAAAATATGCTCAGGGCTGTGGTGTCTTCTCTGGATCTTGGTCCTGATCAGAAAGGCTAATCCCGGTGGCTCTGGATATGTGTGATGTACTTTAGTTCTGGGTTTTAGTGTAGCCTCTTGGACAGACACAGCTGCAGGGGAGATCAGTGCTTGGTGTCCCTTCTGGTGTAGAGCAGGAGGCTGCAAGTGGCCACAGCTTGGAAAGGAGGGCACTGACATAAGAAGAGTGTGAATGTGGAAAAGGTTGGGCTGAGGAGCGACCTTGTGCCTTTGGGCCTTGCGTTGAAATTCCAAAACTCTATATTGTGATTTTGGAAACTGACTCGCCCTGCAAAAAAATACCCATCTCCAAGAGACGTGGAGTCATAGCGCAGCAGGGCCCAAATAAATTGCTGGCAGTTTGCTTGGCCTGGTCCTGCTGGTGCAGGGGGGAGGCTTTCCAGGGAAATTGGGTGGGATGGATTTGGGAAAATCTTTCATTTGGAATTCCCTGTGATAGGAGTGATCTACAGCAAAAACTTGGCAGTGGCACTTGCCAAGCGGAAAACGGGGCTGCTGGGGAATTGTGAGGGCCGTGAGGTTTTGGTGATCGCCCAAGGCCTGATGTTTGTTGTCACATGGGACTGTGGCTGACTGCATTTTAACCTGCTGCTTTCCTGTTTCCCTCCAGCTATTGCGTGACGTGGAGAGCACACACACGATGACGAGGAGCTCCCAGCTCTCCTAATCCTTTGTCGGTGATTCGGAAGCAGCGCCTGCCGTGCCCGGCCTTTCGCCATGTCTGGCTCGACGCAGCCCGTGACGCAGAGCTGGCGCGCTGCCGAGCCGCGCTACCCCCCGCACGCCATGTCCTATCCGGTCCAGATTGCCCGGCCACACGCGGTAAGGCACAGCCTTTCCTTCCCACCCGCTTGCGTGTCCCCGTCGCTGGGGCAGCGGTTCAGCCGCGCCGGGCTCGGATGTGGCTGTTACAGAGAAATCAGACTGTTTCCGTGCCTGTGGTGCAGGATTTCATCGTTCCCCTCTCGTGGGATCCTCTTTTGTTTCTCCATATGGTGCTTTCAATTTTCCCCTCCCTTTCCAGCCTTTTCCTGGCACTTGCTGTGGCAGTGCTCATGGGCTCTGGCTCGTCATTTCTGAGCACCTGTGTCTGTTTGTCCTCCTGGCAGGAGCACCCTTGTTTGGGTGCAGTAGCCAGTCTCGGAGGGGAAGGTTGACCATTTGTGGCCTCCAGCCCTCTCCGGCATGGATTTTCCTTGGCGCTGAATCACAGGGAAGTGACCGTCCTCTCCCATGTGTGGGCTCGCTGCTTGCCCACGAGGCCAGTCCTTGCTCCTCCCCCATGAGAAAGCTCTCCTGATTCCCAAACAAACCGCTAGGAGTGAACATGTCACCTACCCTTTATTCAAGAGATCTGCCTCTCCTTATGTGGCACTCTTGGGGAGCAAGAAGATAACTGAGCTTTCTGTTTTATCCTTCCCCACTTTTTCCCCCTCTTAACCATTAACCCCTAGTCTTTTCTCCTCTTGGATCAGCATAAGCTGATGATGATTTTTCTGTTTTTGGCTGAACCAGAACTTGCAGAGGTTGCAGAACCTGGATCCAGCCTCTCCTTTCTGTGCCATGTCACTCACATCTGTGCTTGCTCATGGGTGAATGTTTTAGGTTTAAGCCCTTAACGGAAGAAACTCTTCTTAGTGGAACAGCTTTAGTCAGCTCAGGCTGCTTAAAGGAATCTTATTAGGTGCTGGACTGTGGCTCACATTTGCAAGACTCTTCAGAGCTGCCTCTTGGTGGGTCACAGCAAGGTGCCCACAACCAGGAAGGTGCCTGTAACACAGGTCAGTGAGGAGACCTTGTCTGGGAGTTATTTATGTATGACAGTGACAGCTACTGAGTGGTCAGATTCAGTCTGTGCTGTTTTTAGTGTTTGACTTGAGAGCCTGGAAACCCATGAGGTGTCAGTGAAGGGGTGAAATTCCCTCATTTGCCCTCCTTGCCTGGCTTCAGCGGAGTGGCACAGGGAGCAGAGCTGGAGTTTGGAAAGGCTTTGAAATAGAAACATTAAGGAGGGCACAGGATGAGCTCTTGGCTGCGTTTACTGGCTCATCTACATCGCTCGGGGCCTGCGTGCTGCTGCACAAAGGAGCTTTTCATCCCGGCTGTGAGACACGCTGACCTGGTTCGATTTATGGGAGTTTTGCTTCCATTGGTGCAACCGTGTTTGTTTGCGGGGTGGAACAGAACCAAGAGCATTTGTCTCAAAAAGAAAATCCCAATTCTGTGTTTATCAGAAACCCGAGCAGGAGGAGGATGTGACCAGGTGAGCACTATCTGCAGTTATTGCAAAACTGTGGTTTAAAAACAAACCAAAGGAACCTCAATCCGCAGTGTGGAGGCTGATTTTAAAACAGTGCTAAAGGCTCCTGGCCTTGAGGTGCTGAGCCCTTTTCTCCTGCAAGTCCTGGCTGCTTCCCCTTATTGCTGCAACAGCAGGATGAGCTGAGCAGGGCAGTTGTTCACAGTGGGCCAGAGCTGGGGGTTCCTCCAGCCTGCCCTGCTCCCTGGCTGCAGTGAACACTGCTTTTATTCTGCTGTATTAATGTTGGAAGAAGTTGCTGGCATTTGCTTCTAGAAGCTATTTTTGCAGCCACTTGTAATCACCCCAAGTTACGTGATACCTTTTGGGTGTCTGGATGCAGGAGAGGTCCGAGCTGAGATTTTTTTTGGATGGAAAGCCAAAAGGCTCCTCTCAGCAGAAGCGTGACAACCCCGCACAAACCAGCACACCTTGCCTCTTCTGGGAGGGTAGGCAGAGTGTTTCTGGAAGCGTGTCCCTGCATGATCTGCCCCACCGCTCTCAGCTGTTTGCAAACACGTGTCTCTTGCTCGGCGGCGCCATGAGCTGGAACCTGGCCATGGCTCTGGGGCTGGGGCTGATCTCTGGTGGGATTGCTTGGGAGAGGAGAGCCCAGTTCCTTTGAAGTTGCTGTGCTGTTTAATATTAAAAGTCAGTGGTATTTGCTTGCATGTCTTGGCCAGGTCAGTTTTGTCATGGGGTGTGTTTGCACAGTGAGAGCTTGTTTGGAAGAAAGCAAGAGAGGCCAAAACCAACCCGCCACTAACATGTCTTGCATCTAATTAAATTTTGGTTCTGGTTTGCTGCGTTCCAAGACATCCTTTCCCGAGAACTGGGAATTCGTCAGCTCAGGGATCCTTATCCTGGTGGTGGAAACGCCCTGGGTCACCTCCTGGGCACGTGTGCAGGGCTGAGCATAGCAGGGCTGCAAATGCTATTATAATATAAATAAATAATCACAGTCCAACTGTGACGGTCGCACCCAGGGAAATGCGGCACGGCAGGAATGCTGAGCTCAGAAATGAGCCGTGACATTATTTTAGGCTTGGAGACACTTTATGAAAAGTGATTTAAAGGATTGCAGCTGTTTGATTTCACAGATGAGGCAAGTGAGAGGGGATGTTGTGAAGGGGTAGCAGGCAGTGGAAGGAGGACTGGGTATTTTTCTTCTCCCATCACATAAAACCCAAGGGAATATCCAGGAAAATGAGGAAAATTATGCATTTCAAGTGAACAAACAAGAATATGGGCACCTCCTCCCAGCAACATGTTCCATGAGTTACTGCTGAGTTTGGAGCTGGAAGAGAAGATCCAGTACCGGTTGAGTGAGGATGTTTGTTGTCTGGTTTCACTCTTGGGTGCCAGCTTTGGGCAGGGCTGTGAACCCATGGGTCTGACCCAGACTGATCTCTGATGGATGATGCAGCAAACAGGCTCTTCCACAGGGTAAGCAGGTCCATAACTGTATTCAGGTGTCCTCCTCCTCCTCTTCCCCCTCAATGAGATTCATCTGGTCCCAACAGCTGTCAGGGAGGCTGGTTGTGAAAATGGTGCAATATTGTATAATGACCCTGGATTGAATTCTGTCCTATTAGAAAATGACTTGCAAAAAGCGTTGACAAGTGAGCATGCTTTTAAAGGGAAGCTTGGTGAAAAGTTTCTGGTTTGTTTGACTTTCTTGAGGTAAAACTAAAATCACCAATGATCAGCAGTTTCTTTTTAAAGGCACTGAGCGGTTCTTGGCCAAACTGCAGGGAAAAATACTTCTGTTTTCCATATTCATTAGCTGTAATGTTGTATGCGTAGTTGACTTCTGTCATGTTCAGCTTGGAAACAGAGGAATTGTTTGAATGCTCCGTGACCTTTAGTTAAAGGTGAAAAAACACATTACTTACGCTCTTAACCTTCTAATGTGTCCGAAGTTCATGCTCTCTCAAAGGAAAGTTTTGCATGAAGGATATTCATTTTCAGGCAACCTGCAGAAGTTTTCTGTAAACAGATCAATTTTCCTGTGTAATGCACGGTCCCCCTTTCCTTTTAAAGCTTCCTTGCGATCAATATTCCCTAGGAACAGAAGGGTTCCCTTCTCTTCCTCCCGAGTGAATCCAGTTTCTTGCTGTGGCCTTCTTACCAGTCAGCCTGCTCCTCCTGTTAGAGCCCTGACATTTCAGAGCAGGAATGATGTGGCTTCAGATGTAGGAGGGCGGTATCAGCTGCAGGAGATGATGGGAGTCAGGCCACACAAGGTATCCTGATACTGCAACCTCTCTGACAAAACAGCTTCTACTTATGGGGTGCTTTCAGTGTTTTATCTGCTAGAGATACTAAACAGGTTTGGGAACTGGTGGGATGGGGGTATGTGCATGTTCATATGAAGTTGGTGGTCCATCATCACTGGAATCACCATCATGAGAAATTTTCCCTGCCTACAGAACAAGAGGCGCTTGGTTTGCCTCCTTCCTGCCGTTTGCCCCCATTCTCTGCCCATGGCTTCAGCTGGGATGGAGAGGTGAACTTAAGCCCTCCTCACAACCCCTCTGCTCCAGCTTTGAGACCTTTGTGCTTTCCCCATGCCACCTCTTCTTCCTGGGAAGAGCTCAGTAGTTCCTTCATTAAGCTCCCCATTTGCAAAACAGCCCTTGTGCAGGAATGTCCCGGCCGATCACCCGTTTGGTTTGGCCAGTGATAAATAACTTCCTTGTCTGTCTGCACCAGAGACAAGAGGTTGGTGCAAACTTGCGTGTTGATTTGGTGTCCCAGCCAAAAGGTGGCCTGGGGGGAACTGAGTGCCTTCCCTGCCCAGACTCCTCCTCCCACCAGTTTGAGCAGGGTGAGTCAAACCCAGCGTCCTGCCACGGAAGGTGCCGTCAGGAGACGCCAGCCCTGGAGATGGCAGGAGCTCGCTCCTCTCCACAGTGACATGATTGGTGTGGCACAGCAATGCCAGGTAAGCCTGCAGAGGGGCAGTGTATTTTGCATTACTGCTGCTGTGTTGGTTTTCCTTGGAGTAGTTACTCATAGTGTTATCTCTTGGGAGCAAAATGCCAGCCTGTGTTGGTGCTCCAGGAGCTTGCAGAACAGAAGAATTTACAGTGCACCACCTCTAAGTGCAAGGAAAGCCTCCTGTTACCAGCTGAGTGAGGGGCATCCTGAATTCTGCCTGCCAGGCTCCAGCTAATGTTCTAAAGAATGACTTGAAAATAAAAGACTTACCTTTGAAATGCTGACTCTGATTGGGTCTGTCATGAGAACTCAGCGCAATCTCTCTTGAGTACCTTTCCAGTGACGGATTGCATTAGCTCTCAGCAGCTCGGTGGTGGATTTGGGAAAACTGGCTTTCTGCTGTGGGACTGGGAGAGCATGGAGGTGAAGGAACAGGACACGTAATTCCCTGCCCTAGGGTCTCCCTCCCATTGCCAGGAAGAAGGAGTTGGCTTACAGCAGTTTGTATTTAAAGCTCATTTTCCCTAGGATACAGCCTTTGTCCAAAACACTTCTTTTGCTTCAAGCTACTGTAAACTTCTGTGGTTGCTCCCTAATCTGCTTTTTGGACATGATTTGATGCAGAAGGTGATGCTTTACTTTTGGTTGATCTTAAGATTGTAAATCCACAGGGGAAGAAAGAACTTTTGCTGGGTATGTGGTTTGGCAAAGGTAGAGATCCACTAAAGCCGCTTTTGAAGCTATTCCTGCACTCCCGTCCTGATCTGATCACACTGCCCCAACAGCCCCTGGAGGCACCTTCTGCAAGATGGGGGACTTTTGCTGGCTGTCATTGTCACAGCACTTATGAAAAATACAGAACCAGTGAAGGATTTGCTATGGAAATGTAAGGGAGAGTAGGAGAGAGCGGAGTGGGGAACATGGAAAGATGAAGGGTTTGTACGTGGACCTGCATGGGGTGTTGTTTGGGAGCAGGTGTGACAGGAGATGGTGGTAGACTACATGCAGAAGAGGTGTGATGATGAACAAAATGACCTGGTACTTTTACGGAGGAAGATTTGGGTTTGTTGTGTGAAGAGAGCTGCTGCTGACCCTGAATTGGTGTTCGTGGTTTTAGGAAGCGGAGCACCAGGCGTGGGGGATGGAGGAAGGGCAGACGGGTCATTCCAGGCTCAAAGGCGCCTGGGTGCGACTGGGACAAAAGTCTTGTGATGGGGAGAGGCTCAAAAGCAGCACTGTAATGGATGTGCTGCTGCTCTGCGGACACCTCTGGCTGCTGGGGAGAGGGCTGGCGGCTGGCTCCAGCACCCGGCACCGGTCAGATGACCGGGGAGCCACAACAGCTGAGAGCTGCCCTCACCAAGACGTGACTTCTCCATGAATGGCATATTCAGATGGGACAGCCAAGCGCCTCTGACAGCCCTGGTTTGCTGGAGAGGCAGGGAGAGGGCGTCGGGAAGGATGCAGTGCCGTGCAGCTGGTGCAGACACGAACAGGGCTGGCAGCAGCCGTGGCCTCAGTGCAGGGATGGCAGCAGGAATCAGCGCTTTCCAAGAAGGGGCCACGCGCAGTGTGGTCACCTCCTAAAACAAAAGACCAAGTCAGCAGCCTCTGAGAGATGGATGGCAATGAGACTGTTGCAACAATAAGGGCATTTGTCTTCTCAGCACATGTTATATCCCTGTAGGCAAGATAAAAATGCATGTATTCAGCCAGGTTTTTATTACTGACCTTATCTTCAGCAGCGGAGCTGATTGTGAAGTTATTGTTTAGTTTATGTCGGTATTTTTTTCTTAAATCTGCAGTGAACTCCTCCCAGGGTTTTGGTAGGAAGTTGGCCAGACAGTACTGTGCTTGTGGACAACGTGTTTGGATCAATAATCACCTCCTTTGCACTTGAGTAGGGGTTTTCAGCAGCAGAGGGTGGCTCCTCTGGGCTGGGGAGGCTGAGGATGATGGGCCACACTGGTCACCATGGAGCCCGAACTGCTGGACCTCATGCAGTGACAACTCTGCTATCACCCTGGTTCCTCCCAAACCTTCCCCCTTCCTCTTACTTTTGGGAATCAGCTTTGGGAAAAAATTATTTTCTCCAGGCGAAGGCTAAAAGTGCATTTCTCGGTCTGATGAGCAACTGCTGTGCTGCCAGTGCCAAGGGGTATCCAGGCACCAGAGAGCTTTTCCTTTTATTGCTAAAATAGGTCACACTCGCTACTGGCAGAAAGAGATTTAAAGCAACTTCTTTTTCCGAAGTTGAGGGTGTGCAGAGCAGGGGTGGGGGCATCCCCTGTCTCCTGCAAAGCCACAAGAGTGGTGGCCATGCTCCTTTCATTCTTCTGCCTTCAGCTGCCTGGCTCATGGGTGGCACTGGTTGCAACCCGCATTGCAAGCCCAGGGCTGCACCAAGGGGCTCGAGCAGCAGCTTATTGCACAAATTAATTGCTGGATGGTCTCAGGCCCTGGCAGGTTTCAAGATGGGATACACTGCTCCGTGCTGCCTCTGTGCTCCTGGAGGTGCAGAAAGCTCAACTTGCCACATCCTTCCCATCGGGATGGGGTGGCCTTGCAGTCCAAGGCTGTGTGACTGAATCTTGGATACCGTGTTGGGCTGTTCCGGGCCATGTGGGACATACCTGAGCAGCAGCTGTAAAGTGCCCAGCTGTGGCTCTGTGTGCCACAATTAGGGGGGAGTGGGGGTGGGCACCAGCCCCTTGACATCACCCTTTATTTCCCCTGCGGTTAACATGAGTTCCCAGAACGGCCTGTGAGCCGCTCACAAGCAGCAGGAACAGGCCAGGCATCCCCTTGTAGGATTAGATAAGGGGACAGTTCATGAGACATGACATAAGTAGGGATGCTTTGGCATTGTTTTCTGCTCACTGTTTGCACCATGCCATTATTAATTGGCCTTGTTTGGGTTAACACTTGGCAGTGTTTCAGCAGAAATAGCACACTGTTAAGAAATAAAAATTATTTACAATACAGCACAGGGTGAGTTTGTAATGAGCAACCCTAATCCGTGGTGGAGGTGGCAAGGAGCTGGGATTTGCTCCTCAAGGAGTATGTGCAGTGCTCTGGCCTGTTTGCCTGCCTGCGAAAGGTGACGAGGACAGTGTGGGGTGGTGGCTTGTCACTGGGTGAGCTGTCCTGTGCCGCGGGGAGCTCTGCAGGCACAGCACTGCCTGTGCCCAATGCCGTGATTCGAGACGGCTGCAGTGCCAGTGCCGCCCTCCCAGCAGCTCAGCTGGCGGATGTGGTGGCTGACCCCAGACTGCTCCTCCTCGGTGTCACGGCAAAACAAGAGCCGGTGGTTTTTAGGTGAAGCTGTCTTGCACCGAAACTCCGTGGGGAGCTCCCGGTTGCTTTCTCGGTGGTAAGCGATGAGGACTGATCTCATGCTTTGGACTGCTTGAGCTGTGCTGCAGGTCCTCATCTGGCTGTGCTCTAGGTCTCCATAGGTTTGCTCCAGAGCTGTTTTCCAAGGAAGCCAGAAGAACTGGGCGTTTGTACTTGTTTTTCTGCTGGTGGGAGGAAGAGAGGAGGAGCTGTTCGTCTTTCTGTTTCAAGACCAGCTCCAGGTTTCCTTTCTGCAGGCCTCATGTCTCTGGGATCTTCTCCTCAGGGGCTAATTCTTGGAGCTGTGGGAAGGCCATCTGGATGGAGCAGTCAGTAGCTGCCTTGTCCTTATGGATGTGCTCAGTGCTGAAGCTGGAAGAGCAGGGTCCAAGCCTGCGTTGTCTGGCGCTGTGTGCTGTGGGTCAGTGCCTAGGGGTGCTTCCAGCATCTCTCTCAGCCCTGCCTTTCCTCCTCCTCCTCCTCCTCCTCCTCCTCCTCGCTGGAGATCAGGCAGCCACGACCCGAGCAGCTGCAGGCGGGGGAAGGAGAAATGAAGTGCACCAGCAAGTGCACGTGTCCAAAACAGAAAGCGAGAGAGGCAGAACGGCTGGGCTGCTGCAGTTGTTGGCTTAGTGTGTGGGTTATCCCGAGGTTGGGGACAACGAAGAGGATTTTGCAGGAGACTTTATGGTATGTAAGGCAGCAGGCTGAAAGCCTTAAAAAAATTTTAGAGGGTGGGGGTGTGGGGGGAAAGCTGCTTTTTTTTTTTTTCCCTTCCATGGAACTGTCTCTGTGTTGCCAAGAGCTTTTCTGTAATACTGCATTCAAGCTCCTGGCTTTAGGCAGTTTGACTAGCAAATCTAAAAGAGCCTGGTAGACTCAGGTTATTTAGGGTCAGAGGATTTACCAGGAAGAGGATGAAAACGGTGCTCTTGGCACTCCCAATTCTAGTGATAACACAAAAAGACCTTGAGACTGCAGGTGCTTTCCCTGGCTCTCCCCCCCAGCACCCCATGCAGGATCAGCCTGGCTGTGTCCAGCCTTTCTGGCTGTCAGCAGAGGACATTTTTGGCCCCTCAGGGTGAGTCCACATATATCTTCAGTCCTCTCTGTGCAGAAGTGTGTTTTAATGAGGCTGCTTTTGGGTCTTTAGCATTTCATTTAGCTAAACATTGGCCTGGTGCTGCCTGGCTCTGCCGATGTGATTTATGGCACTCTGGGTGTCTCTCTGTCCTTGTGTCCTCAGCAGTGCTGCTAGTGCTGACCTCCTCCCCCAAATCTGTTGATGTGCCAGAGCCCCTGAATACCTGTGGTTTTTCTGCTTCCTTGATTTCTATGTCGTGACAGTACTGAATTTATGAAATTCTGCAAAGTTGCCCAAAGTACATCCATGTGGGAGCACCTGAACCACAAGGAACAATGGGAAGGTTGGTGTAAGAGGAAGAAAGCCCCATCTCAAGGCAATGGGAAATTTGACAGCCTTGGAGAAGGTGCTCTGACACATCAGCAGATTTGTGGGGTGGGAGGAGTGTTTGCAGAGGGCAGGAAGAGATGCACAGAGAGGGAGAGCAAAAATTAGAACTGAGCAAAACCCAGCAAAACAATGGAGAGGAAAAGGAGCAACATGTAGCTTGGGGCTGCAGGGTTCTTTTGTTTCAGGTGTTTTACAGCTGCCCTTGAGCAGGTGCCAAGGCTGTGCTAGAAATTTGAGGTCAGGATGGGGGCTAAATGACACTTACGTGCTTTGGTGGTGGGAAATTCAGTTGGCACCCACTGCGCGCTGCTCCCTTATCTCTGCCAGCGTGTGGAAGGTGCAGCAGTGCTGGCACCAGGGTGCCACCCAGCAGGCATCTTTACAACTTGGTAAACAAAATTGAAGCCTATCCTGAATCACAGAATCAGTCAGGTTGGAAAATACCTACAGAATCATCAAGTCCGGCCGTTAGCCCAGCACTGCCAAGTCCACCAGGCAGTTTGAAGGAAGCTCTTGCATTCGGAAAACACAGTCACAGCCCACAGTGCAATTTGCTGGAGTAACTTTTTGAGCAATTAATCCACCTACGTCCTGCCAGAGCTCCCGCGATGCCTCTGATGGTTCATCACAGGGCACAGAAATTTGTCAATTTTAATCCTCCTCCCTAATTTTTAGGTGATGTTTTCTACTTGTAGAACCCAACACTGATGTGAGCAATGCGGGGCAGGTCAGAGTGAGTTGGGTGATGTCTGGAAAAGCAGGAGCTGCTGCTCGCTGCCCTTGCCCATGGTGGGGAAGCTGGAGAGGCACGTCTGCCATCCCAGCCCCGAGCTAACATCCCGGTGTAAGGAGCTTCCCATCACTTCATGCCGTGCCAGCAGGCTCTGAACTCCACCAGCCATTTTTCAATGGGGTTAGAGGAGGAAAAGGCAAAGCTCAGCTGAGTGTGGGCAAGGGGGAGAAGGAAAAACAGATGGTTCTTGGGACATGCAAGAGCCTTTTTTTTTCCTCAAGGGCACAGCCTTCAAGCCTCCCAGACGGGTAATTCTTGTTTATACGCCCACAGAAGGTGATGGTCCTGATTCTGGACCTATTGGTGTGTCTTCCCAGACACGATGTGTTTGTTTTGTGGGTGGATGTCAGGAGCTGCATCACTCTTCTCTTTATTTATTTATTTTAAATTTAAAACCAGGACAAGTGTGAATGTGAGGAAGCTTGTCGTAGGCAGGGATTCTGCTTTGGCTGGGACTGTAGGAGCTGATGGGCTCCTTCACTCCAGATTGTTGTCTGCATGTGTCCCATCGTGGTTGGACCGATGGCATATTCTGTCCTGCAGCCCGCCACGGCCTCCAGCATGGATGGACTCTGGAGCTGAAGGAAAAACAGCTGGATTTACAGCAGAAGTGGAACATCCCTGTGAAGATAAGGAGGCGCTGTCCCAGTCATGCCTTAATGTCACAAGAACCTGTCTGCAGACACCCCTTGTCCCAGAGGCTGAGATCTGGGATGGCCAGGCTGGAGGAGCCAGCCAGGAGTTGGGCCCTGGCAGAGGAGGCCCTTTTGCCCTGGTGTTTCCCAGGATTGGTCAGAACAGAAAGGGAGCAGCACCACACTATTGCCTGATGGTGGGGAGAAATTAACTCGATTCCAAACACTGGCGCAGCTTTCTAGGCACAAGGAGAAGTGGTGGCCGCTGGACACCACAACTCCCCTTCCTCCTCCCTATGCTATTTGGCCTCTTCATCTTTTGTGCAAGAGAGGCAAGATGTAGGGTAGGGGATCTGCTTTTCTTGGCTCCCCTGGGCCAATCCTTAGCATTTCTTCCTAACTTTCCAGAGAAGCTCCTATGCAAGCATACTGTTTTACCCTCTGATGGTCAAAGATGTTGGGCCATGATATTCCCCTCTACTCCACAGCTGGCTGGAGGGGAGCGTGACATCCAAGACTGGGCTGCTGTGTTCATTTCCAGCTTTGGGGGGAGGATCTCCAGGCACACGTTGTTGCTACTTAAACTCCCAAATCCTTTTCCTGCCTGCCACACACCTTGCTGTGGCAGTTCCCCAGCTTCCAGCACCAATGAAATAATTCCTGTTGTAGGTGTTGGGGCTGAGAACCCCTGCCCACCTCAGCTGCATGCATGTGGTGTCTTATTTATTGATTTTTTTTTATTATTTTTTACACTGTGAAATTTCTTTTTTCCTTTTCGTGGAGTTGGAGCTTTCTTGTTCCAGTTGAGAACTGTTCAAAAATAGCCTCCCAGGACGAATTGGTTCTTCTAACATAAATGTATGTCAGTTTTTCCAGGGATATTCTGTGACAGGGCTTTCCATGCCATTGCTGAAGGTCTTAGTTAATTAGATGATTAGTCTGGTGGTCAAGTATCTATCTGCAAATAAAAAGTAGCAGTTGAATGTAGCTGCTAAAATACTGTTGCTGGAATCAGTCTGTGGCACAGAGCAGGAGGGCTTTTTATTTAATTAAAATCAGGAACATACTGTACTGTACTCTCCAAGGGTCAAGGAACAAAAGGGACGTACACATAATAAGTAGCAAACTGTCCTTTCAAACCCCTTGAGCTCAGCCCAGGGGAGCTGTGTTTAAAGGGACACTCTAAAGATAACATTTGTGATTTCTCTTCTGTCTTCAACACCCCCCCCCCCCCTTTTTTTCCTTTGTCTGTGCTGCTGTGTGAATTACTGAAGCTGAAAATATCCTGGGACTTTTAGTTTTGTTTTTACCTATTCTTCCTCTCAGATTTGCAGTTGTCAGGACTGCTTGGATGCCAGAAATCCTTGTGTGGGTGCTCAGTGGCTGGGCTGGGATTAATGGGGTGCCTTCCTAGGAACCAACCTGACCACAGCCCCAGGAAAAGACTGGAGGCAGGTTGGATGAGGGGGATGAGTTACCATCCCAACACGGTGCGGCTCTGGGAATTCCCGGGAACATTTTGGAGAGGGGAAAGCACGGGGATTTGTGGCCCAGCACTCAGTGCTTCAAAGAAGGAATATTACATGGGTTTTTTTGAGTTGTCAGGGTTCTGTGCTTGCTTGAAAGTTGCCACCAGCCTAACGAGCCCTTCTGTGTTTGTTTCTCTGCAGGACGTTGCGCTGTTGGACTACCAGCATCATTCCAGGGATTTCGCTTCCCACCTTCCCCCCGGGTCTATCATGCAGCCACAGCGGCGGAGGCCGTCCCTGCTCTCCGAGTTCCAGCCGGGCAACGAAAGGTACTGACTCCCCGCCTTGCCTGGGCAATCCTGGCCACATCAGCCAGGATTTTGTGCAGGGCTCTGGTGGGAGCAGGAGGGCTGTGAGGGACCTGGGCAGTGGGATGCTGTGTGTGGGTACTGACTGTGCTCAGGCTCTGTGGCGGTTCAGCTTCCTCATGTTAATGCAAAGCGGCACCTTTGGCTTCTGGTTTCTTCCCTGGGACCGTAATGCATTTTAAAGATGCCTTAAAAAAATCCAAATAAGAAAAAAAAAAAAAACAAAACACCCTTCTCACTACTGTGAAAGCTTCACATTGGTGTGACTGGTTGTGTTGGCTTCTTCAGCCTAAAAATGAAGCCATGTGGTTAGGTTTGGTCTGCGGCTCCCAAGGCTGCAGGGAGGAGTGAGAAGAGCTCGTTTCCACCTCCAGCTCCGCTTCCTCTGCTGCTGCTCTTCCTCCCTGCTTTCATTGTTTTTGTTTCTCTTTCTGCATTTCCCTCACAACTTTCTCCAAGCTGCTTTTTTCCTGTCTGCTCCCCTCGCACCTCTCCCTGTTTCCTGTTGTAGCCTCTTGTGGGAGGCTGGCAGTGTTTTTGGGTGCCACTCAGGCAAGCACTGGGTGGCTGGGAATGCTGTACCTGCCTTACCCACAGGAGCTGATGTCTTCTGAAGGGCATCACTCTCACTCTCTGTTTCAACTGAAAATGCTGATCTCTCTCACGGTTTCTCTTCTGCATTTCGTGCTTAGTAGTTATGGAAGAAAACTGACCTGGAAGTGAAATAAGAGCCTTGGTACGGTAGATTTATGCAAAAGACTGTTTTTAATGCTTATTCCTTAGTCAGGCTAAGAACAAAACTAGTGCAGAGTCAGAGTTGAATCTGTTTCTCTAAAATCATCATTATTAGGGAAGAGGAGTAAGACCTCAGGGTACTGGATTCGTAATAGATACAGACAGGATCCTCTTTTTCTGGTGGGATGGGTTTGGCTTGGTGGTGAAAAACAAACCTATGCGAATTTGGAGGCAAAAAGCAGCCTCCAAAGTAGGTTTTGCATCTGTCCTCCTGGATGTGCCCTTCTGGACTGTGCCTGTGGCACCTGCATGTACAGAGGGTTGTGTCACTTCTGATAACCAGTAATTTATTGAAGCATGTTGTGCTGCCTTGGCTTGCTTTGATTTCTCAGTGCTTTGATTTCTTAGCACAGAGTAAGACGGTTAAGTTGGAACTGGGTCAGATTTAGCTAAATTTGGGGGAGATGGGTAAAGAGGAGCCAGCAACATGCTCCTTCTGCCTGTTTTTGTTTTTCACACTACTGATGGTTTGCAAAATGGAGAACAAGTTCTGCTCTCCAGCAAAATGAAGGTTTCAAGGTCTGAATATGCTATTAAAAAAAAAATGTATCTTGGTTATTCCATGTAACTAAAAAACCAACAGCAAGCCTTGGTGCCTGCTGTACCACATGCCTGATATGATGTGGTCACTCAGGCATCTCCCTTTTGGCCTACAAATGTTTCATAGTCTTCCAGCTTCTTTCTGTGTTGGCAATCACATGAATGTGGTAAACGTTAATCGAGGTTGTCAGGACTAGATACACATCCACATGCTTATCATGATACCTCACTTTCAACCTGAACCATGACCTTTTGGCATGCTATAAAAAGAAACTGTTTTTAACAGATGCAACTTACATTTCATCCCTTTTCCCTGTAATATCTGAAATACTGAACTTTTGCAAAATTAGGTAATAAAGCTGAAAATGCCACTTCAGTTCAGTTGGTGTCTTGTGCCAGGATGCTGGGACAGACACTCATTAAAAAAACTTTTGGGGGCATCTGGGGATGCAGAAGGGGGGTCTTTAAAAAAATTTTAAAGGAATTTTCAATCCAGTGTAATCAGTTATTGAAGTAATTCAAACTGGGCGCCATTGGGGTTGGGGAGGTGTTAGTCTGTTTTGCAAAGCCATCTGTGGTTTCTCTGCATCCTCAAGCACCACACTCAAAATCCATCCGTAGGGGACTTCGCTAGTTGACATTTGTGGTGTGAGGATCTGCTGTAACACAGTGCCTGCTGTGTTGTAAGTGGAACTCTCTGGGTGTTGGTCGCTCACCTGAGGGTTCCAGGGCCAAGACTCAGGAGCTGCTGGAGCAGGTTGAGTTGGTCATTGGTGCCCTCCCTAAAAATAACTGTGGCTCTGCCTGGCGCAGAGCAAAGCCTGGATGAGGGGGCGTGGCAACGGCAGTCAACTCTGCAGCTGAGTCCCCTTGGCAAGCTCAGCACTTTGGCTTTGTTCCTGAGCTGGGATTGATGGTTTCCAGCAGAGGCAGCTGGCTCTTGGATTGAGGGGCTGGAAGGAGGGAGACCAAGGCAAACAACATCCAAAACATGGCATAGGTGGGCTAAGTAGAGGGGAAGCACAGGGGTGTGCTGTGTCTGAAAGGAAGACCCACGCTGGGGTTCCCTACCTGGCAGCCCACCTGGCACGCAGTGGTGGTGGGCATGAGACAATCCTCCCCTTGCAGCAAGTGTCAGCAGAGGGGAACCCTTCCAATCCCCCGTTGCTTCGGGAGTTCAGAGGAAGCAGCCTGTCTGCTGTTGGTTTTGGTAGCTGCTGTTCTTCCAGGATCACTCCCCTCCTTAAGGAAATCAGCTTGGGAGTCTGGTGCAAGTGGGATGTGGCAGACTGACAGCATTGGATTGAGCTCTGCGTGTGTTCCCAGATGGACATCCCTGCCCTGCCATTGCTGTGCCTCATGCTGATCCAGAGCAGTGCCTGCAGCTGGAGAGTGGTTCAGAACCTCCATGCTGCTCAGTCCCGGTTCCTCTGAGCCCACCTGCCTGGTGGGTGGCTGGTCTTTGCTCTCCTCTCCTGGAAACCACAGCGATTCAATTTACTCTCTTTTGGTTTGGGGAGTCTGTCCACCAGTTCAGCTTTGCCTTCGCTCCAGGCAAATCTCTGAAGCTTCTGCAGCTCTCTTTGCATGTGGTATTTGAGGCTTGACCCCATGGATGCTTTAAATCCCACAGAAATCATATGGGCTCGCTTAGATGGTCTTCCTGCAGCTTTTCAGGCTTTCAGTCTCTCCTGGCTGCAGTTCTGCTGTAGCTGCAAGGATGGTGGTTAGTTGTGATCCAGTGGAAAGGGAACAAGCGGTGAAGCATTTCACCATGGACACAGTGTGTTAAGTGTGAATCAAAAGGCTGTTGAGTGGTAACCTGCAGGAAGGAATCAGGTGCTCAGATTCTCTTGCATTTTGGGCCTTCCTGAGCAAGAAGCTCGTTGGGAAATTACAGACTGCCCTTTCTCCGTGTACGTCAGAACTGAGAGTCGTCATCACCCCTTGGTACTTGGGCAAAGACTTGACTCCGTGTGCAACAATTCTGGCTTGGAAGAAGGAAGGAAAACCTGAACCACTCTGAATCTGTTGCCATAGGGAAAGTTGGCTCTGTCTGTCTTTGCAGGGATGTGCTGCTTTCCATGATGGTTTTCTTGGTAGCAGGCTTTTTCTTGGAAGGATCCACAGACTTCCCCTTAGCTTGTTCACTTGGCTGTGCCAACTGGACTGCAGGAGCGAAGAGAAGTATTTCAGGATCTGCTGTTGGTACAGGTCGTACCATCAATACTTGCAGTGGATTGCCCTGGAAAGGTGACAAGAATTAGTGCTTTTTTCCTCTTCTATATGTATTTTTGTCCTCTAAAGAAGTGACAAAAGCTGGGTTGAGGGTTAAATGGCAGGTGCCACTGGTGTGAGGGGTCTGAAAAATCGAGGAACTGGTTTTTTTCTGATTTTTCTTGTGTGTTAAGATTTTAGAGTAAAGTTCCATATTACTGCAGGACTGCTGGGGTGGATAATGCCTTCTCTGGCAGAAAATCTGGCTGTAAGTAAGTGGTATGTATGTTAATACAGTATATTCCACCCTTAGCCAGAATGAGTCACTGTTTTCATAGAAGATTATTTTCCCAGTTCAGGAGATCATGCCCTTCTTTTGGAGCCACCCTGCTTAGCAGGCCTGAGGAGTTTGAAGAGTTTGCCCAGTGCTGATCTCTGGGATGACATTTTGGATATGTTAAGCAGCTGCTGTGTCTCTGCAGCCATCTGAAATAGCCATGTGTAGTATGGCATGAGAGCAGGCCAGATCGCTGTGCCTCTTGAATGGGATGAATTCTGAGGAAGCCAGGGTGGTGTGCAGGGTGCTGGAAATCACATGCAGCTCTTGGTCTTCATCTGCGCTTGGCCAAATGACACCAGCTGCTCCCGAGGTAGCAACACAACCAATTTGATTTCATTTGTGGTCTTTAATTAAGTTTCCATTTTTAAAGGTGACCCTTTTCTCAGGAGCGAGTGGCGGTGCGGCTGGAATCCCCACCACCATACATCTCTGTGTCTTTTCACACTCAAAATGATGTTCCAGGAGCTGCATTTTTTTCCTCTTTGTGATTGAACATGGGGAAATAACATCTGGAGAGGGCAGATGCTGGTGTGTAGGCACTTGGTGACACGCTTTGCCTTGCAAGTACCCTCTGCTCCTGTGTGGGTTGTGGACATGTCCATGGATGGGCACAGAGGGTGACCAAGGCTCCACAGAGGAGATGTGGAGGCACCAGGCTTCTTGGAATGGGCCAGTGTGCCCTGGCAGGGAGGTGTGAGAGGAAGCCTTGGCTTTGTCTTGACTGGGATGAGAGGTAAAAGTCCACGTTGTACCATAGGCTTGTACCAGATTTATTTCGGGAGAGGAAAGGTGATCTTGCAGGCCTGGTGAAACATGGGATGTCCCTGAAGCCATTAGTTCAGGAGTGCTCCAGCCGCCCAGGACTGCCAACAGGGCTTTCCTGACAGGCTCCAGTTTTGGATGTCTGGAGAAAACATGTGGGGGAGCTTTTGTAGAGAGACAAATCCTCTTTCACCTCCTCTTGAGTGAGGCGGTGCTGTTGTGCTAAAGCTTCTGCTGGTCCTGTCCATGAATAATTCAGGCTCTGTGTATGGGGATCTTCAATATGCAAGTTTTAAATAAAGCATCTGCCCTCATTTAAGTTGCAGTTGGCTTGGAAGAAGGTGACTGAGGGGTTGTGCAGCATGGCTGAGACACAGCTACCTGCACTTGTGTGGGAACACACAGCCGGAGCATCCCGAGGATGCGTGTGGGTGCTTGGCCAGACCTCATGGGGACCCAGGAGTCCTTGAGCTGGGCCACATGGTGAGCTAAGCATCCTGCTCAAGGCTGTCCCACACCTTTGGCTTGGGAAGACTCAGTCCTGCTGCTGGCAAACACTGCTGAGGGTGTGGGAGCTCCGTCTTCCCCGCCCAGACATGTAGCTCTTCCCATCAAGTCATGATGGTTTTTCTCCCTCTCCACCTATCTGACAAGGGGAACATGTCAGCTGGCCCTGGGCATGTTTTTCTAGGTCCTTGGTGGCAGGTTTGCTCCTACAAACCCTCCAATTACTTAGAGGTCCTAATTTGCCTAGTCTCCCACTCTGGCTCTCATTACCTGTAAAGGGGTTGTTGAAACCTCTGACAAACCTTGGCATTGGCTCTAAATAATTCACTTCAACACCAGTGGTTTTCTGTAATACTCTCTCTCAAAAGCATTTTATTGTTTCTCTGTACCTGTGGGAGTTGGATACTCTTTTTAGAACTTATTTTTGGAGGCAATTTCCCACCAAACCATCTCAGCAGAGGGAAATAAACAGCCTCAGCAAGGCCATCGCCTGTCTTGGTTCTGGTTCCAAAAGACAGCGAGAGTCAGTTTTCCAGCCTGGTTATGTTGTTTGGCCCTATGGTACCTAGGGGATAGTATTTGGAGATGGGAGCAATTCTTGGTGTGCTACTGCTGGGAAGGAGGTGGGAACTGGCTCAGAGTTGCTGCCGGTGTTTTGAGCCCTCAGTGCAGGAGGCACAGCTGTGGGAAGTCAAGCTGGATTTTCTGGATGTTGCAGAACATCCATCATTCTTCCTTCAGCCACCTTCTGCTGCCCAGCTGATGGAGAAACTGGAAGGTTTGAAGAGCAGGGGAGGGTTGTGCTGCTCTGAAGAGCTGGTCAGTGGGTTAGTGACCTCCTGAAAAGTTTCTACTTGCCTGTTTCCCAGTGACTTGGCTTCAGGAAAGTAAAGATGAAGGTAAGATCCATTTAGATCTCATCAGGCCTGTTCTTACAAGTCCTAAGGGCAGCTCAGGATATCTTGCTTGATTCTCTCTGCAGAGAGATGCTGTCAGCTTAATGGTTGGACTTGATGATTTTAGAGGTCTTTCCCAACCTTAAGGATTCTATGATTCCTTGATACCCAGCTAGGAGACAATCCCTGTTTTCAGCCCATCTCATGCTCAGCTGGCTCTGGTGTAGGTATATCATAGCAGAAGATGTTTTCCCAGGTCCCAGTGACCCACACGTGCCAGAGTGAGCAGCAGGTGCCCCACATTGCTGGAGGGTTTTATTCCCCTCATACCTTCCTCACATCTCACATCCTGTGTGAGTCTGCTGAGGAATCAGCCCTGTGAATGAGTAACGCCGGTGCAGCTGGGAGGGTGCGATTCAGTTATCAGATTGGTAATAAACCAAAGGTCTGATCTTGGGTTATCTCCTTCTCCTGAACTCGGACCTGCCCCGAGCAGAGCTGTGTGGGGGTGGCTGGAAGTCGGGCAAACCCTGAGCACCCAGCTTTGTGTGTCAGCAGATCTCACGCCACTGTGCTTCCCTGAAGTAGTTCAGTGTTTTGTGGTGAAGGGCTCAGGTGAAGACTAACCTGCCCCACTTCATAATTAACACTAGCATTTGCTTTACTGCACTTAATTATGCACAACTCACATGCAATTATAAACACTCTTTCCCTTCAGCAACGTAGGAATCTCTGGAATAAACCAGCCAGGTGGGAACTATTTGGAAAATGCAGCAAACCCCGAACTTGGTGTAACGGGAGGGTTTTTCAGGCAGGGCTATTTTTGCTCTGACAGCAACGTCATCACTGTATAAAAGTCTGTTGTAAAGAGCTCGCTGCAGGTGTGGGTGTGAAGAGTGAAAGGTGTGAAGGCTTCAAGCAAGAGCATTTGTGTTTGCAGCCAGGACAGGCTGAGCGGGTTGTGTCGGGCAAAGCAATCTCGGGAGCGGCTGGAAATTCCAGTGGATAAAGTTAATAGCAGTTCCAATGGATGTGGAAATGGAAATAAAATAGCACCCTGTAACATTGCAGCTGCTTTCCCTGGCGTGGCCCCTGCCTCGCTGTGAGTAACTGCCTTTGTAAAGCTGAGTGCTGCTCTTACCTTCAAAATCCATGTTTTTTTCAGAGTGTACCAGTTGTGTCAGGTTCCTGACAACTGCAGAGGTCTCAGAGATAGATGTCTTGTGTCAATTAGCAGCCTTTTGGTAATATGACCTTAAAAAAAAGAGGGAAGAAGTGAAAATAAATACATCTCATTTTTAATTGCCTCAATACAGCAAAGTTGGAATATTTTAGCACCTGCCCAGCTCAACAGTTGCTTATTGTTCCTGGGTTTTGCGGCAGAGCCTGAAATGCTGGCGTGCAGCTGCGGGCAGGCAGAGGGATCGCATGAGGGGTTGGGACCAGCCAGCAGGAAACCTGAGAGGTGCCAGGAGAGATTTCTGGGCTTGCTGAGAAAAGTTGAGGATCATTCAGCGTGAAAGTGTTTGCAGGTGAAACGAGCTGTGCTTCAGGGCCAGATTTCAGGCTGTTCAGCTCTGAAAAGTTTACTGTGTGAGCTGCACATTTGCTGGGGAGGAGGAAGAAGATGAGCCAGGTTGTGTTTCTGTGTGTCAGCAGCAAAGCTGCTGCCCGATTCCAGTGCCAAACCCACGGCAGCAGAGCTTGGTGTGCACATGCTTTGTGCCTGGTGTTGGTGTTTAAATTAAAAAACGAAATGCCCAACTTTAACTCAGTAACCTGGAGCTGGATTGAGTTGGCTGTGCTGCTTCAGGGGAGGGCAGAGGGCTGTGCTCAGGGTGGTGTCCCTGTGGAGGGGGATTTCTCCAGGGTGCCTCCTCTCCTTGGATGTGATCCAGAGCTGTTACAGCCACTGGCTTCAGGGGGACCAAGGTCCTTCCTTTTTTGCCATCCTCTCTATTTAGCGTCAGCAGTTGCAGTTTGTGGGTGGGAGCCAAACACTGCATGAGAACCCTTGTTTTTATTCTTGGTCTTGATAAAACACATCCCCTTTCTCCCTCCCCTTTGAGCAGCTCCAAAGGCTGTTTAGTTTGTTGGTGTTTGGTAACTGGGGAGGGCACTTCACCACCAGCTCAGGAGAACTTCAGTAATCTTGTTTAAGGGGAAAAGAAAAAAAAAATCCATGTTTTTTCACAAACTTTGAATCTCCTGTGCTTTGTTTTATTTTTGTTTTTTTAAGAAATGCTTCTTCCTGAAGTTTTAAAAACACACCCTTGGAACTGCTGCAGCAAAGCTGATCCTGGGGCATAATAAAAGGTTTTATGTATTTTTGTAGGATCCCTTTACAATTCTCACAAGACAATCCTACTAAGGAAAACAGAGCTACGAAGAAAGTTTTACATTTGTTGAAAAAAGGCATAACCAAACCCACTCTCCAGGTATTACCAACTGCATCATGTTTAATGGATGAAAGATCCTTGAGCCTGATGTGACTCGTCAGTGCAGTTGCTATCACTGGATAATGTGCCTTTACAGCCTGCCAGGTCTGTGTCAGAGACGTGCAACTACATGTGGCTGGTTTCTTTCCTCCCTCATCCTGGAAAAATAAATCCCCACTGTCTAGCCACGGAGGAGTAGGCATTTTTTCCTCAACATATAATCTTTGGTATTCCTATGGAAGATGCTAAAAATAAACAGTGGTGCAGGTACCTTTGACTAAATAAGCCAAACGTGGCAGAAGGGAGATTTATAGGCCAGAATTGGGGATTTTCTAAGCTTTGGCTTTTTCTGGCCAGCCCAACACATGTGTCATGGCAGGGAAGGCTCACAGCCTGCAGCCTTGTTCACTTTGCCCCGGTGTAGGGACAGCCACCCACCATGTGTGGTGGGGCAGGGGAGGACCGTGAGGCTTTTGAGGTGACGTGGTGGCAGTGCTGAGGAGGGGGGGTGGCCTGTTGGCCTTGGGGGGGATGGCAGTGATCCTGCTCCAGGAGATGCACCATGGCCAGCAGCTGAGCTATAGGGCTGTGCATCTGGGTCTGCAGAGGCCTGAGATGTCTGAGTCCAGGGCCATCTGGCCTCCCCTCATGCATCCTTCTGGAAAATGCGCGAGATGTTGAGCCCTGTCTTCTTAAGAGTGGTTTGCAATCATGGAGCAGGGGAGGGCGGAGGTGGTTTGCTTTCTAAAGGCTCCTTTCCCTTTGTCCACAGATCTCAGGAGCTGCACCTGAGAACTGAGGCGCATTCCTATCTCTCTGACCTGACCAAGCCATCGGACTTGGAGTTCATTGAAACCAAGAGGCCACGCCTGGACCTGCTGCAGGACCCCCTGATGCGGCACTCGCCTCTCCTGAACCAGAGCCAGCAGGGAGGGACAGAAGATCTCTCAAAGGTAAGGGGCCAATGACTCAGGCTGCCAGCTTCGTTGTAGGATCTGGGTTTTGGGATGCCCTTGGCTTATGCAGAGCTGCCTTCGAGGCTTTGAGCAGCTGCTGAATTCAGTGTGAGTGGTGGTTCTCGACACACTGAGCAGTGCATGGTGGTGTTGGATAATATTCCCTGGGATGGAGTGACCACTTTGGGGGAAAAAAGCACCGTATCAGCTTTCCCCATAACGGTTACAGTCATGGGCGCTTTTTTACTGGGCTATTAGATACGACAGAACAATTTTGAAGCTCCTGTAGGCTGAATTAAGGATGGTCGTGTCTGGCTTATCTGGATACTCTGCCTTGATTTGATTTTTACTTGATGTTTCTCATTTATCACATCTCTTTATTTAATATCAGTGTTTGAAGGGCTGGAATAGGTTTCTGGTGGTTCTTTAATATAATCTTCCCCAGGAAAGCCTCCCTAGTCCCAGTCTCATTTAGCAAAGCAAATCGTTTACTTACAATTGTCCCCTCTGCACATGGAATAAATGTTGCAAAGAGAAATCCCTTGCTTGTGTGCCTGTTTGGATTTACTTTCATGCTCTGTTGGGGTAAATTGTATTTGATTTTACCTCGAGTTTGGACATGCTCCTGGTTGGCAGGGAAGTCATGCTGGATTAATGTGCTGGGGGCAGCTGTCTCTTGATGCCAGTGCTGAGGGCCAGTGCAGCTGCAGGATGAGCTTGGGAATTGCCTGAGCTCTCAGTGGAATGAAAGGGAAGTTGCATCTGTACCCAGGGTGATGGGGATGGTTTGCTGTATCACTGCGTGAGCTGATTGAAATAACATGGGCAAGAAAGCTCTTCCCTGGGAATGCCAGGGTATTCAGGCATCACTTATCCGTACAGTCCTGGTGGGCATTACCTGAGGTCCCTCTGACCTGTTTTTAATGAGAAGGATATTTAACTTTTGAATAGTTCAGATGCCAGCAGAGGCCTGAAGGCTCTGAATTGTAGAGTGTCCTTAGGGGAGTGTTGGTTGGGTGGCTGATGGGGAGGATACACTGTTGTCCATGAAACAAAAAATACCCCTCTCCAAAGATGTGAGAAGACCAGAATGACTTTTCTGTCTGCACGTTATTCTCACCAGCAGTTCTGTTCCACCTCTCACCAGAAAACCACAGATTGTCTCAGCTATTTGTTCCTAATAGGCAAAGCCTCTTTTGAGGCATTACTTGGTCCGTTTAGGGACTGCATTTGCTTCTTGGTCTGTGACTCGTTTCCAAGAATTACATGCATTTTATGGGGCTTAAAACATTTGTTAATGAGAGAGAGCGAGCGAGCTGAGATACAATTCAGCAAGACAAGATTATGCTTTTAGTGGAGCCATTTGTAATTTTAGAGTCTGGAAGGAAGAAGAAAATGTGGTGTCCCTGACTGGTGTGAGCCTGATTGGAGCTGGGATTAGTTGCTCTAAAGTAGCAGGAGCTGTTTCCAGAATGGGCTTGATGGAGCTCACTGCAAGACAGATGATCTCGGTGCTGTTCAAGTGGTTGGGAGTAGAAGGCAAGTCTGGGGCACAGAGTATATCTGCCTTTGCAGCTTGGGAAATTGGGTTAATAGCAGCCTTTTGGCATTAGTCCTGAGCAGTTGTCCTCAGACTATTCTATAAACTGCTGGTGGACCTTAAGGTCATGGAAAAGCTCCTGCAGCTGATGTGTGTGCATCGCTCTGGGCCTCAGCCTATTGGAGGAGCTGTTCTGGGGGTGCTGGTCCAGGGGAAGTGCAAAGAATTGAGTCTGGTCTTTGGCCACAGCTCTGGACACTTGCTGGGCTGGGCTGCTGACACAGGTAAAACCATTCCTTGCATCTATGCTAAGCCAACAACTTTGCAACTGAATTCAGCACTGGGCTCTGATGGTGTATCTCACCACCTGGGTCAGATGATAAAGAGCTCCCTGAGAGGCTCTGTGCTGAGGGAGGCATGTGTCCCCGAGCGGGTGGCACACGCGTGGTGGCGGGATGCGTGTCCCTGAGCGGGTGGCACACGTGTGGTGGCGGGATGCGTGTCCCCGAGCGGGTGGCACACGCGTGGTGGCAGGATGTGTGTCCCCGAGCGGGTGGCACACGCGTGGTGGCGGGATGCGTGTCCCAGAGCGGGTGGCACACGCGTGGTGGCAGGATGTGTGTCCCAGTGACTGGAGCTGAAGAGAGATACTTGCTCTTCTGTCCGTCCTGCTGACTCAGTGGCTGATGAAGTCATTCAATAATACTTTATCTAGGGCAACTTTGCCAAGCAGGTTAGCTCTTTGGGTGAGATGTGCCATGTGAGCCCAGTATTGCTAAACACACTGCTGGTTGTTTAGATGGAGTATCCTAGGAGTTGTTCCTTTACTCCTTACCCCGTTCCATGCTGTTGCAGTCACTGCGTGGGGAGGAGCTCAGTTTACTCATGGCAGTAACAGTGTTAGGACTATTTTTCATGGTGATTTTTCAGACTGAGCTGATTTTTGCACAGTAATAGCTCCACAAAGCCCTCACTAAAAAGCCTGGGGGTTTGGTTACACACTATGGGCGCCAGCCTGACTGTCCCAGGGGATATAACTGTAGTGGATATTGCTCCCAGGCAGTGGATATGTCTTGGTCTCTGCAGGTTTCAGAGCAGTGATGGGGTTGAGATGCAGAATCGGGTCTGTGGTGGGCTGTGAGTTTAGCACGTCCCTGATAACCATTGATAACTGGATTTACCAGCCTTCAGCCCAGGGCAGAGAAATCAACATCATTCCTGCACGTTTCCAAGGTCTTTGTTTTGTGCCATAATCTGTGGCAGTAATTGATGGAGTAATTGATGTGGCAAATGCTGGTAGCAGGTTCCAGAGTTCTTCCCCCATGGGAAGTGGATCTCTCATGCCTTTTATTCCTCATTTGCTCCTCCCAAACGTGGGATGGACTGGGCCCCTTAACCCTGCTCAGGTTCATTGCAGCCTCACTCCAAGCAAAGTTTAGTCTGTAAGGAGAAGGTAATGTCTTCTCTTGGATCAGCACATTCTAGCTGGAGAAAGCAGACGTGCTTTTGGGCAGTGTGCCTTTCCAAAGCAGCACAGCTAAATCTCATTTTGTCTACTAAAAGATAATACCTTACCTTACAAACCTCACATTGCTCATATCCTCAAATGCTGGTGTTTCTTTCCAAGCCAGGGAGCAGAAGGTTGTTTTCTTGCCTACTTTCTCCCACTTCAGCATCTTTTTCCCTGCAAGAGGGATTGCTGTCATGTTGCTGCAGTATTGTGGTCCTGGGATCCTGCTGCTGAATGTGGCCAGGAGAGCTCTGGTGAGCTCAGTCTGCTGGAGAGAAATGAAATCTCCCCATGCCCTCTGTGCCAGCCGGGGCTTATGCTGCCCCTGGGAAGGTGCTCCCTTGAGCTGGCTGACAACAACCAGACACAGCTAAAGCAGGGCTGTTTTTTCAATCGCTGCAAGCCTGGATGTGGGATTCGTTGGAAAAGCTGCTGTGATGTGGCTTTGCCAGGTGTGTTCTTGGCAGAGATGCAGGAGCTTGTTCTCAGGACCCTTGGTGGCTCCTGCTTTCTTTCTTTCTTTCCCATAAAGTCACCGACCTCCATCACGTAGCAGCAGCCAGGAGGAAAGCAGACGGCCCCAGAGCAGGCCAGGGATGCTGTGCGTGATGCCTGTGCCTGCACATACGAGCGCAGCTGGTGCTGCCTGTGATTCTGCCCCGTAGGGACGGCGAGCGGGGCACGTCTGGTCGATCAGCGCCTGCTCTCACCTCTCCAGGGCTGCAGCTTCATCCTGCCTCTCCCCTTCCATCTCCTCTTATTCCCATTCTGCTTCCACTTGTTCTTCTCCCCATTTTTAAGACTGCTCTTCCACCACGTAAGTGGTTTGCTGCTCCTTCCTATAGGATGTGAGTCAGTCGTGATGTGCATTTAGTCCCCTTGCAAGGGCTGGCTGGCTGCACTTACACATAGCCTATTGCTCCGACAGGAATTCACTTACAGGGAGCCATGTAATCCCAGGGTACGGGGCTGGGTGGAGGCTTAGGAAACCTGAACCTTGCTGCCATCTGCCCTGGCAGGCTGCTGGTCACCGGGTAAGTCTCTTCCCCTTTCTGTATCTCAGATTTCCCCATCTGCACAAGGGACAATGCCACTTCCCTCTTTTGTAAAATAATTAACAACTATGGATGGAAAAAGGCAATTAAGAAGCCATGTGTTGTTAGGACAGGGACTCTGCTTTACATTGTGGAAAGGTTTTAATTTCTTCCCTTTCTGCATGAATGTTTTTGTTTTGTTACGGACTGAAAAATGGAATAAGAAAAGGGAGGGGGAGGAGTTTTGGAAAAGACGGCTCAAAGGCCAGGAAATATGTATGGCAAAGCAGAAATTAGGGCAAAGGGTATTTTACTTTGGTGCATATTAATGTAGATTTAAAAACAATTAATTGAAAGAGGAGGAATTAACACATTTGAAATGCCTTTTTAATGATGCATTGAAGCCAGCAGCATACATGCCAAATTTCACACTGGCTGCCTGTTCCAGAGCCCAATTTACAATGAACTCCTAGAAGACGGGGCTGTGGGATGGAAAGGCTCTTGGCTAGCCTGCTAACTCCTGCCCCAGCCTGCAGGCTGGTGGGGCACTGAGGACAGCCGACAGGCCTTTCGGGAGCCCTGCTTCCTCCTCGCCGTGCTGGCCTTGGCAGTGCTGGTCCCTGGTAGCTGCTCCATCCCTTGTCCAGTGTTCCAGGGGAGAGGAGCGGGAGGGAGGGGTCTCTGGCAGCAGGGTTTTCCCGGGTACAGGGCAGAGGGGCAGTGCCACAGCTCCCAGCACAGATAGCTGGGCTGGCTGGTAAATCACCAGTCGCATTTGTTCTCCGTGGCTTTGTTATGGGAACATTGATCTGTTGCTGGGATTAACCTCTCAGAGTTTCCAGTGGGTTGGTCTCGCAGTTATTAATGAAACTGGCTGGAACTTGTGTTGACCTTGGCAGAGGCCCCAGTTGGCTTGGAGGTAACTGGCAAAAGCATAATCTCTAATTGAGTAATCCAGGGCTGGGGGAGGGGAGCAGAGGGGGTGGACACGCAGCAGTGCTTTGAGCTGGGAGAGCTCCGACGGGATGCGTGGGAGTGGAGGGCTCAGAGCGGCGCTGAGCGCGGCGGCCGCCGAGGGAATTAGCGAGCAAAAGCGAGGCGGCATCTCGGATCCGGCACCCCGGGCTTCCTCTTGTACAAAACAGCCCAGAATTCCAGCGCCTCCCCGTGATTTATTGCTGTGGAACAATAGCGCGGAGGGGCTGGAGAATGGAACGAGCTGTGAGCGTCGGCCGTCCCTGGGCGCGTGTCCTCCCGTAGCCTCTGTGTTTGCAGCGTGGATCATGCTGGGCTCCCCCTTCCCCACTGAGGGTTGTTTTTCACCTGGGAAAAAGAAGGTCTGGGCTCATTTCTCAGGCTTTTGGTGAATGTCTGCAAGCGGGGACCCAGCAATAGCTGGGTTGTCTTCCCTGGCTGTGCACCTCTGCCATGGGAGAGGGAGGTGCTTACTTGGGCAGCAGTGGCTGTGCCCAGATCTTTTGGGGAAGGGGTGACTGTCAGCAAGCCCCATGGGACACCAGGCAGAGGGATCCTGAGGAGCTGCTGTAGTGCTGATGGACAGGGGACACACCCATGCTGCCAGCATCCTTTTGCTCCCTCCCAGTCATCCAAAACCCAAGTGAGAGACCCTCTGCCAGTGTGTGGCTGGACCAGCTCTGTGGCAGGTGAAGGTGCCTCAAGGTACGTTGCCATGAAAAGAACAGTTCTTGCCTCGAGGACCTTCGAGTCCTCGAGGACTTGATGCAAAGCCTGCACACTCCACGTGGCTTCTCAACTGCTTCTTGGAGGAGCGGACTTCTGTGGAAGTGGCTCTAACCTCAGGTCTGAGCAATGAAATGAAACCATTTTAGTGGGTAAAAACACACCTACGTCTTTTCTGCTTTTGTCCTACTTCCCCTACAAAGAACAGCAGTTCTTGTTAACTCTCCTTACAGCCGTGGCTGGGAGGCAGCTGGGCTCTCCCTGAGAAGTTGAGCCAGTGGAGTTGGGCGCCCATCAGGAGTGAGTAGAGTGAGGTTACTGAGTCCAGGAGCTGTAGGAGGATCCTCCTCCAACGTGCTCAACATCCACCCATCTGCTGTGAGCTTGCTCACACTGTCAACTTGTGCCTGATAAAAATCTGGTTGCAAAAAGTGATTTGGTGGGGTGGGGAATTTACGTTAGGGCAGCGATGATTCAAAGCTATTTCTGGGAAGATGAAGGAGATGTTGGCATTCTCTGTCATTCCAAACATATTTAAAAGCTGAAATATTTGCATTGTTCACGTTGTCACAGTGCAAACACTTCTGGCTGGATTTCTCCCACCCCCTGCTTTCCTCCCTGCTCTGAAGATCATTTCCAAATTGCATGAGGATGAGTGTGAATGTATTGGCCCCTGCTCACCTGCATGTGAACGCACACCTTTGGGAGCCCGTGTCTGCTGTGTGCAAGGAGAGTGGCTCTCCTGGCATGCCCAGCAGCCCATTCCATCGCCCGCTGTGCAGCGGCTGTGTCAGGGTGGCTGTGAGGGGTTGTCAGCAGCCCGTGCCATGCACCAGCGTGGGATGAGAAGCCAAAGGAACAAACAGCCTGAGGAGTGTTGTATCTGGAATCTCTGTCCCATGTATGGGCTCATGCTGGTTTCATTTGAAAAACAGATGCTTTCGGGCGTTGCATAGCGCTTGTGAAATGTTCGACTCCTCCAGCCGGCCCTTTTTGCGGGACAGCTGGTTTTATGCCATTTCTCACCTGAAGTTCCTGTGGCCAAAGAACTGAACTATGGCCTGAGAGACTTGGGTATGTGAGGAAAAGCCCTCATGGGCTGTGGGAACATTCCAAGAGGCAGAATGTAAACACCCTGGACCCTTCCCTGAGCTGCCTACAGCCTGGCTCCTCCTGCCCTGGCTGCTCCAGCCTGTGGTGGTCCCTGAGCCACAGACAGCGGGGCCAAGGCTCAGTGTGGCTGAAAAATCAACAGGAGAACTGACAGTGCCTTGAGCACAGGTTGTTTCGCAGTTCTTCAGCTCATTTGTGGTGATCGGCATCCAAAACAACCTTTTAAATTGCCTTTCAAGCCACAGCGGTGGGTGGTGAAGGGCGATGTGATAAGGCTGACTGCTTCTCAGGAGCTGCTTCATCATTTACATAATTGGACTTTTCTGTTCCACTCAGTCAATATTACAAGGCTCGCACAGGGCGACATCTCACCTGATCTGCTGGAGGGAAAGAAAGTCCCTCGACTTTGTGTGCCTCACCCCTGTAATTGGAAGAAATATTGCCAGCTCTTTCTTGCTTGCAACAGGGCAGCCTGGTGAGCTGGGTGTGCTGTGTGGGTTCAAGGAGACTTTTCTTCTCCATCGATGTGTTTGTCCGTGTTATCTGTATCTATTTTATCTTCCATAGCAAGGATTCTAATGTGCCCTGTTATGTCCTGGAAACGCTGGAGAGAGCAAAGCTAGTTTGCTACTTTGTCAGTCCTCAAGTGGGACTTAGGAAATACAGGGTGGGTATGGCAGGAACTGGTACTGGTGTCCTGTGCATTACTCCAGAGCAGGAGTAGGGTGTGGGGTGAGAAGGACTGTGCCAACCATCGCTGCTGCCTGCGCTTAACCCATTTTGTACACTTGTATTAAAAAAGAACCCCTCGGCTGCAATAAATTTCCAGGGAAGAATTCACTCCTGCTACTAAGAGGAATGTCCCGGCTGTTCTTTTTTCCTGCAGTCTCAGCCTGATCCAGTTTTCTTCTCCTCTGATCTTCTGGTAGGGGGTGTGTGTGCTGCCGGACATCTTGCTGATGAGCTTGTTCAGCATCCTTGCACGCCCCTTCCTTCCCAGACTCTTCCTGGGGAGAGTGAGAGGTTTAGGTGGGAGCAGCTTCTCCATGAATATACAGCACTGAGCACATTTTTGGCACTGTACTTTTCCATGGTTAGGAAATGCAACCCGTCCACTGTTCTGACTCACAGAATGAAAGCCAGTGAGTTGTGACACCCATCAGATTGATGCTGGGTGCTGTGTTTTGAGGAGGAGGGTATTTCATGCTAATACCTTCCTTCCAGTGTAGGGTGGAAGCCGTGGAGGAGATGCAACAGCAGTTGATGGTGTTTGCCTGCTGCTGCTGGAGGGGATGGAGTGGGGGAGTGATTTCAGAGATGGATTTGGCAGAGATGAGTTGCTGCTCTTTGTGCCTGTGGTGATGGAGCTGTAATAACATATTGAACATGGCAACAGCCCTTGCTAAAGCTCTGTGACTTCACGTTCGTGCTTCATGGAGCCTCATCTCTTAACAACACCCTTAGCGTCGATAACAGGAGAGGAGCTGTCGAGTGCCAAAGGGCCTAGTTAAAATCACTCGCTGAAAACCTCCTTTCTTTTTGGACCCAAACTTGCTTTTTAAACAGAAAAACTCTTTGGCTGTGTTTTAGGCAGAGAACATTCAGAGGGTTTTTTGGCTCCGCAGATTCGTGCTGCATGGGGGGGCCGGGGGGCGATGGACGCTGGTGTGTGTCAGGAATGCTGGCTGTGCGCTCAGCAAGCAGAGAGGGGTTGTTTTAGGACAAGCTGACAGGCCCTTGGCTTGTTCTGCTGCTCTCGAAAAATGTAATTCTAATTCTTGGCACCTTTTTCCAGGAGGATAAGGAGCAAGAGCGCAGTGGAGCCAGTTCTCTCTGTCCTTGGAAATGGGCTTCTACCCAGCAGCAGAGCTGGCTCAGGGTGGGACTGATGTGCTCTGGCCTACCCCCAGTTTGGTGGATCAAAAGCAGAAATTAGTGGGGGAGAAGCAGCGTGGGGGTGAAATTACCTGAACCACCTTACAGTGTTGACCTCAATCTACTTACTTTTTGGTCATCTCAGCGCTCTGACAGAGCATCTTCTCCAGGTGCCAGCATTCCACCCAGGTTCTGCTCACCTTCATCCCGCCAAGGGCTGGAAGCCCCTTTGATTCTGCACCCCATACCTTTTCCTGTAAGCAAAGAGCACTGTCCTCTGGCAGTGCCAAGCAGCAGAGGAGGAGATGGGCTGCAGGTGTGGGGGTTTCCCAGCCCACTGCTGCATCCCAAGGGGTTCTCCCAGGGCTGCAGAGCCCATGGCACTGCCTGCTCCAGCACATGCCTGCCAACCCCTGTATCCCCTCCTCTGCCTGCACAGTAATGCTGCCCAGGCTTGCCTTTGAGCAGCCTGCTCTGGTCACTGCCCAAACAGGGTCTGATTTCTTTCCTCCCTGCGCTGTTCCCTGAGGAGCAGCAGTGATCGCTTCTGCCTTCTGATCTCCACTTTGGATGCTGTCATTCCTGTGGCTGCTTAAGAAAGAACCATTGCATGGGTGCAAATCGAGCTGTCCCGGGTGGTTACGCGACCAAACCAAGCACAGGCTTTTATTTCAGGCTGGTTTTCAGCTCTGTGTTGTTTTATCTCATGCCAGCCATCTCAGGTATGAGGCAGAGCAGACTGCCCCTAGCAGCTAATGTGTTTCTGCCTCAGCAGCAGAGTGAGAGTGGCAGATGTAAACACAGGAACGTTACCGTCTTTCAAACACTAAAAACTCCCAAAGAATAGGTGGGTATGTGTATATAAGTATATACAGTGCATTATATTAATGGCTTTCAATGTATTTGGAGAGAGATTTGTAAATTCATGACTTCATGAATGTTTCATGTGTATATACTTTTTTATAGGTTTTTAAGTAATTGAAAAGCCTACATTTTTATATATATACACACACACACACACACACACACGTATCTATATATATAGATATGCTGCCTCGTATTCTTGTAAGCTGTTTTTTCAAAGGCTTCTTCCAGCCTCGTTCAGTGATCTTGCCTTCAGCAGCCACAAGGAGAAATGCTCCAGTCTCGAGCAAAGCTAAATATTGATTTGAGTCAATCTGGGTGCACTTGGAGACATCACTAGTGTTCATGAATGCAGCATAATCGCTGATTGGAGTGGGGAAATTTCATCATAAAGGCCCCAAAAGGGAGGTTTATTATTGCTTTCTTCCAAATGCCTGAATTTTATTAGCTTCAGTCATTCTTGGCAGGGCAGTGGAATGGGATTTTATAGTTAGCAAAGGAAAAGTAAACACAGTAATCATTTCACAGCCCTGTGCCTGCCAAACCAAGATGGAAATTCCAGCCTTGGTGGGAAGCTGCTGCTTTGCTAACAGATAATAACAAATTCACTGTGGGCTTATTCTTGCTATTGAGAGTTGAGATGTTCAGGTTTTTCTGTAACACCCTGGTCTGGGGAGGCAGAGATGCTTCAGTACTTCTCTGCAGGAACAGCCTGGGTAGAGGTTTGTGGTTTGAGTAACTCCCAGAGCCATTCACAGTTAAAAATGGTGTTTCTGCTCTGAGCCTTTGGGGGCTGCTCTATCCCGTGCTCTTGTCAGTGTTTGGTCTTTCCTTGGTCAGTCTTGCTCTCATTGCAGAACTGAGCGATGCTTGAGGAGTGACACCTTTGAGGTGCCACAATGGTCCTTGAACCCCTGACCATCTCTACCTGCTGAATGGGGGAAGGGATATTATGGCAAAATAATTCTCCATATAAATCCAACACTCTCATGAAAGGCTTGTTTTGCATGTTTTCCTGGACTTGTTGAGGCAGGGGGCTTGGCTGCCAGCTCAGATCTGGACCCTCACCCGCCTGCATTTCCTGATGCTGGGGGATGTTATTTCCTCCCACCTTCCTGCCCCGCCGGCGTGGGGTTGGTGATGGGGGTGGGCCCTGCCCTCCCTCCTGCTGCCACGGGGTGCAGGATGCGGCCTCCTGATGGAAAAGCAGGCGGAGCACCGAAGGAAATGGCTACTCAAACAAGCGGCCAATGTCGAGGCAGCCCCTTCCACGTGTGCACAATTATTAGAACAATAAAGCATTGAGAGCAGCCGGTGGCTGGCTCTGATGGATGGTGCAGCTGACGGCTGCTGTGCACCACCCGTGCTCCCTGTCAGCACGGATCCTGCTCCAAGCTGCAATGCCGCTTCCGTGGCACCGAGATGGAAGCCAGTGCAAGCAGCTGGGGCCATGCCCTGCATCCCTGCCTGTGCGTGTCCCGAGGTGGTGCTTGGGATGGTGCCCAGTGGGTGTGTTTTGTGTGGCCATGGGGCCTGTCAGGCTGCTGGTGGATTCCTTGGGCAGTGGAGGGGCACATGGAGCGTTGTCCCTATTGTGTCATGTCCCCCATGGTTTCTACATGGTAGAGAGGTATTTGATGTCTCGCTTCATATACCTGAGAGCACAGCAAGAATGGAGCTGTACATTAGGTGGCCTTGAAGACACTGGAGCAAGCAAGCGGTGACATGCAGCTGGTGAGGGGAGCTCGGTGGATTGCTGTGGGAGAGGTACTTCAGTTTTCTGAGCTGCTCTGAGTGAGCAGGGGTTTGGTGCTGGGACCTGTCGTCCTGTGCCTGATGTGCTGGGAGTCCCCAGGGGAGCTGTTGGTGATCCTGGCTTGGTGAATGGAAGATGTTTGGGTTGGTCCCACAATGCACCTCAGCCACTGCTCAAACCAATTCATGTCTTGTTTACCTTTCCTTTCTCCAATCAGGCAATCTCCTCCTTGGTAGGCAGCCCAGCCTCTGGGATTTGGGGAAAAACAATTTTCAGTGATGGTTGTGAAGAGAGGGAGCATGAGCTGCCCTTAAGTGTACCTCACTTGTGTGGTTAAAAAGAGCTGTCTTCAGTCATTCCCTTCTCTCCCCTCTAAATGTGATGTCCTTTCAAGCCAACTTCCCAATATTGATGGTGTGTGCCATCTTGATTAACTCCCAGACAAATCCCTGCTTCACAGGGCCGCCAGTGCTGCCTTGCATGTATCCCGCTGGGATGTGCGTGGCTGAGGAGTCCCTGCTCCTCCTCACCCTCCTGCCTCCTCCCTGGCAATAGGAGGAAATTTAAATGTTTCTGAAGAGCAACATTTCCATTTCAAAAGCTGTTCGTTCAAGTGCGTCTGGAGTGGGATTTCTCTCCCCCACTCCTCTCTGAATGGGAGCTTTAGAAGTCTCATTTCCTCTGCTTGATAACACCAGGCTGAGAAGGGCTTTTGTCTTTTCATTTCCCCTCAATTTTTTATTTTTAAATCAGTGAGATTTGGAGAAGCTGCCGTGGTGGATTTTCCCTCCCCCGTGTTTGTCCGTGTGCTGGAGGATGCACCTGGCATCCCCCAGTGAATGAGCTGGAGCTTCCTGGGGAACAGCCCTGAGCTGAGCAGGCACCCACCTGGGAGCACCCTCTCAGTCTCTCCTGGAAGCAGAGGAGGAAGTTTGTTGGCATGTCCATGCAGTGGAGCACTGCACTGCCTTTCCCAGCTCTCTGAGCAGGAGCTTACGTGCCCCAGCACCCCTGGGCAGAGTTGGGTGTGTTGGTGCCGGGCCTGCCTTGGGATCTGGCCCCATATTTCCAACACATGACACTGCAATGGCTTTAATCCCACTGACTGGTTGCCCACCTGCTTTTTGGCTGACGTAGCTCTTCCAGTTGGCGTGAAATCATGTCTTTTTAATGGGATGCTCAGGGGAGGGCAGATAAAAGCAGATGCAGTTGCCTGACTCCCACTTCTGCAGGACTGAGGAGTGTGAGAGCAGGTGCTGTCCCACCAGTGCCATGGCATTTGTGCTGGTCACTGGAGTATTTCACTGCTATAAAAATGGGATTTGTTTTCTGCAGAAGCCTTTTTTACAAAACTCTGGCATGCTTTTCACATGGTATCTAGGGCTGGAGGGCTTTCCATCTGCTTGAGGGCCCCCTGGAATCTGGCATGGACTATTCCAGCATCCTCTATCAGAGGGAACATGCCTGCTGGGATTAACATAGACCTTGATGCTACATCCTTGCCTGGTTGATGTGCTGGAAAGACTTGGAATTTGCTTTGCTGCATGTGCCAGTTGGAAGAGGATGGTTAGTGTTGCCAAAAATAAAAAATTGAAATAAAATGTTGGGAAGCTGAAGCTTTCAAAGGCACAGAATGAGTTTTCTGAGGTTTGTTGGGTTGGGTGACAAGGTGCTTTCCAGGCTGCTGGAGGGGGTTTGGGAGTTGTGCCTGCACCCCCAGACAAGGGAGCCCTTCTGCCTCCCTGGGGGTCTCCCTAAAGAAACTCCATGAGCAGCAGGCGCAGAGGAAAATTCAAAAACAGGAGAGAGGGATGGTCGTGTGAGGCCATGGAATCACACCCCATGTTTCCAAGTCCCTGATGATTATTCAGAGGTTCCTGTGAAGGCTGCCCAAAGCTGGCCAGCTCTGGGGAGTACAAGGGAGGTTTGAGCCCCAGTGCCTGGTGGCTTTGCTGGGAGAAGCAGCGTCTGGCCCTGCTGTGAGCTCCCTGTTGCCTTTAAAATGCAGTTCTCCAACCAGGGGTGCTCACCCTGCTGCCTGGCTGAGCACTAAATTGGGCAATTAAAAATTTGCCTCCCTGGCTTGGCGTTTTATGTCATCAGAGGCGTTTTTCACAGGTTGCTCCCTTTTAAGAGGGCATCAAACCAATCGCCACCCCTCCCACCTCCCTCGTGTGTTGTTCATGTGCCTCTCAGGCGTTTAGGTGAGTTGGGGGCAGCCCCCTCCTCTTGGCCTCCATAAACCCAAGGGAGGTCTTAGTCACCCAGGCTGTGGTTTTAAATATCCTGGTGCAGGATTTTGATGTGCTCTTGAGCTGATGGGTTATGTGCCTGGTGCCTTTTTCATGCAAACTTTTGCCTCCCCGGTGCTGTAGTTTCGTGGTGGTTTTCCATCACCGTAAGCCAGTGCTGTTCCCCACGGAAGTGGTTTTGCTTCTCAAACCAAGACACCAATGCTTGCCTCCTGGCTCCAGCTGCGGGTGAGCCTGGTCCCTGCCGCAGCACAGACTGTGGGCAGGGCATTCCTGGCAGGGATGGGCAGAGGGGAGGCTGTGGGGGGCTCCTGTGGCTGCACCTCTTCCAGATTAGCAGTAGCTCTGCTCATTTAAACACATGGGTTTGAGTTTTTGAAGAGGAGGTGGGGATTTAGGGCTGAGGTGCTATGCTAAGGGATGGTGATACTCTTGGCAGCACGTGGTTGGGTGCAACATCAGCACTGGTGCAGTGATGCTCTGGGTGGCTGCTGGGTGAGCAAGTAATTGGAAGAGCATTAAAGTTCTGATGGACGAATGGAGGAGCTTGCTCTTCTGGGGGCTACTCTGACAACCTTAACTTGTCCTCCGCTTTTTTGCTGACTTGGCCTGAGATGCTCCATGCATGCCAGTATGGTCCTTCCAGCTCAGCCCGTTCCTTTTCTTTGCAGAAGTACAGGCAGAAATACCTCTCTTGGAGCTTCCCAGGACCAGGACCCCACTCTGCTTGCTTGGTTCCAAGTCTTTCCCTGGGCAAGCACCAGGATGAGATTTTTATTAGTATTTTTTTCTTTTGACTTGGACACTCTTTCAGTGTTAACAAATGCAAATCCCTGGCAGAGAGTCTTACCAGATGTATCAACTGTGCTGAAGATGCTCAAAGAAAAGGTTCCCAGAATCTTTCTGAATGTTGCAGAGAGGCATATTTTCTTGTAAACTTGTTCTTGGAAGCAGCAGAGTTGTTTTGGCTGAAATTCACTATTTAGAAAAGAAAAAGAAAAAGAAAAAAAAACCCCTAAAAACGCCTGAAGGTGATATTCAGCATGGAAAATTTCAGTCCAGACAGTTACTGCTTGAACAAACTTTGAGTCAACTGCAAATCCAGGTATGCAGAATAGGCAGTGTTGGGGGATTCCTAATGAGAGGTGGAGCAATTAGCTTCTCCTTATAATGAGTAGATGGGTAGGTGAGAATTCATCACTGCTGCAAGTCAGTGGGGAACGTTTGCATTCAATGCAATTATTATCCACTAATGGGGAAACGCAGGAAGGGAATGAAAGGCACGGCATCCATTTGTCGGTGTAATGCCTTTGGCTTCAGTGGGAGTTTGCCTGAGTGAGGTTTTCCGGAGCTGACCCGTTATTTTAGGCTGCCTCTGAGTCCATAAGATGTGTCTGACGGTGCTTCCGTAGAATTCTGCAATCCTGAGATCCAGAGGCGGCGTCTGTGCAGCGTAACACCACAGAATGGCTCTTCTGAGCACAAGCAAGTTTTGCGAGACCAGTTACAAGGCTTTGGTTAGTGCCTTGAACTGAGGCACTCGCTGGCGAGGTTTTACCACCCTCATAAATCTGGCAGGGGGATGGGGAGGGAGGGTCAGCATTTGGTACTGGTTTTGCAATTAAATTGCTTCAAGCTGTTGAAACATTGGGGAAGTTTTTTGACCTACTTTCGTGCAAGCTTAGAAATTGTTGGGATGTTTTTTTGCTCTGTCTGTGTGGAATTCAGTGGGATTACAGGGGAAAGGAATTTCGTGGGCCTTCTCGTAAAGTCAGATTTATTTTTAAAAAAGGAATTAAGTTTGAAAAACCCCAGCTTTGTTCAGACAGCTCCTTGGTCTCCAGCTTCGTGAATTCCCATGAGAGCACGTACTGGGCTGCATCCAGTGAAAGCGATCCCTGTTTTGCTCATCCCTCACTGCCTGCACATGCTATGGAGCGTGGGGACAGAGGAAGGAGATGGGTGATGCCTTGGTCCCACACCTGGCATCCCTCAGGAGCAGTGGTTGGCCTTGCATGGGAACGCCCGTGTTTTCATGGCTGGTGAAACAGCACCCAGGTGCTTCCCAGAGCAGACAGACATCTACGTCCCGCTTGGGCAGCCCTTGGAGCACACGGGGTTGCAGCCCAGTGAGAGCTCAGCAGTATTTAAGAATTAAAATCTCGTTTGAAGGGCTGGGCTGCTGGAAGAGCCATTAGCGCAGCAGATGGCCACGAACAAAAGAATTGCAGTAACTCGATGTACTTTTCACTGCTTGGGCTCCCTGACTTCGTTCTTGTGCATCTCTCCAGGGAAACGACACGTTATTTTTCAGCCCCTATAAAGTTTTGTCCCTGTAAGTGCTGTTGTCCTGGGGCTGCTGATACGTCAAAATGCGTTGGACACTTTTCCAATTAAAAACAAAATTCCTTTGGTTTGTATTTGGCCCATATGAAAGTTTTATATGCATGTTTTTACCTTAAAACCTGTTGGATGGAGGTGTGGGGTGTTGACTTTCCTGTTCAGTTCTCATCTCAGGGAGTGTGGGAAAGCCCCAGGGCTCAGTGTTTGCTCCGAGCGTGATGCTGCCCACCCGTGGGCTCCTGAACAGGGAGGATGAGCTGCTGGCTCAGGCTTGTAGCAGAGTCTAGCATGGATGGGGGTTCGAGAGGGTGTTGGTTGGTGGAATGCTGGAATGTTCACTGGGCTCAGTGCTGCTGTGAGAGGCTTGGGTGACAGAGGTGTCCCCCTCATAGGGAGGCCCACTGATCACAAATTCATATGGGGTTTTTTTGGCAACTAACTTGAGCACAAATTACACAGCCCCAGCCTGTCCTGCCTGCTTTGGCAATCTTCTTCAGCCCATGAGGGCATGAGATGTGCGAGTGGGCAGGAGTTGGAGATAACACTTCTTAATCCCTCCTGGTGCTTCAGCAGGAAAGGCTGCTGCCGGCTGATAATTAGAAAGTGAACAGACTGTGGAAGAGATGATGTTGGCATCCCTAAATCTCTGTCCTGGGCTTGGGGGAACATCGCTAATGATCTGGATTAGAATGGCAGGGAGAGACCTGGACTTACTGAAGATGATATGTAGGGCAAACACCATGTGCCGTGCAGGAGATCCTGAGGGTCATCCTAAGCAAGTGGCTCTGCTCACTTGGTAAGCACTGATGGGGTGTGGAGGCCTGGAAGCTCCTCCGTGGAGTTTTGAAGAGGCAGCTGGTGCAGTCAAGGGATCAGCAAGGTCAAAATGCATTTTGCAGCAAGAGTTAGATGTGGATGGAGCGGAGCTACTGATCTGCCATCTCCTGAGGGTGGGAAGCAGCCGAGAAAAATGACCCTTCACGGGGGCGGCTGGGCTGCATCCAGCTGTAGGGGATGAGCTGAAACATGGCACAGATGCCCTTCTCCACCCCAGCAACTCCCGTGAGCTCCCTGGTCGTATCACAAGGTGGGTCAGTAATGCAAAATAAGCAGGTGGCAATGGTCTGTGGCATTGTGTCCTGGGACTGGAGCTGGGTTTCCCACTGTATTTTTCCTTGTGGATGCAGTTGCTGGTGTATCTGAAGACAGGGATGTCAAATTTACCGAGGCATCAATGGGCAGTTGTCTTACTCTTTTCCTTTCCCCTCTTTCTTCCATGTTTTTACAGCCACTCCCTAATAGAGTGTAGCAGGCTTGCTCAGTTATCTATGTTGGGGAATTCTTATCCCTAAGTGTGTAGAAGAAACCCACCCCAAAGCCTGGCCTTGCTCTTTGACAGCCTCCTCAGTGATAATTGTTTTCTTCAGTGCCAGCACCTCCTCTTGCTGCAAGGAGGTTTATGCAGCCTCTGGCCCCCACACACCCACCCTCGTTATCATATAAATCACAAGGCAGGGCCAGGGATAAACAGGAGCTGCAGTAGCTGTTAGGCGTGTGTAAAAACAAATCACATGGAAACAGTATAATTACGGAGAAAATATCAACTTGAGTAATGCGGTAATTGTTTTCTTCCCTCCAGCAGATTTATCCCAGCTCTCCCAGCTCTTGCTGGTTCGGAAGTCTGTGACTTCACGTTAATAAGAAGAATTTCACGTTTCACACTACACTTGGTCAGAGCCTGGGTATGACACTGTCTGGAGCAGGGGAATATATTTTGAGCCATTTCCTGAGAGCAGTAGGAAACAGAGCACCGGTTGAAATATCTGTGACAATTGGGGTCTGCCCCAGGTTCTGGGTGAACCCTGGGCTTTGCAAACCTCTTTTCAACCCACTTTTGTGATTTGGAAGAGTGGCTTCATGCCTTGCATAAATCCAGGAGCTCTGCTTTTTGGAGCTCATTGCATGGGCAAGATTTTTTTTTTTTTTTTTTTTTTTTTGCTTCAGTTTTGTTTTTTTGATACTCTTGCTGCTTGTCATTCCCTTGATTTGGAGAGGCACTTGTGACATGACGGTGCCCAGTTATGTGAAGTCCAGGGACACTTCCCCTCTCTATTGTTATAATTATCTCCTAATATCAGATGATGATGATGTTTCTGCTGTGACTTGCAGCTATTTCCCTTACTTAGCTTTGCTGCTCTTCTGCTTCATATTCTGCAAGGTAAAAAAGAAAAGAAATGTATCAGGAACCAGGTTTCCAACAGATTTTGTGCCAAGTAGAAGTTTAAAGATGCCCTGTCTTGCATATTGGCAGACATGTGAGAGTGTAATTTGTTTCACGTGCACAGAGAGAAGCTTTTCTGTGCCACGTTTTTGGCAGGTAGCTTTGCTTTCCTTTAGTAAAACCTACCCACCTACAATGCACTGCCACTTCCCCTTCCTGTGCCTTAATCTGAACAAGATTTTTTGAACACCTAGTTTATCTTTTGCTTCTTGTGGTTGTCCTGCTCCTCTTGACTTGGGAAAAAAAAAAAAAAAACAAAACCACAAAAAAACCCCAGTTGTGGAGAACACAAAGCCTTCCCACTGTAACAGACTGACCATTGTTATGTCTAATGCTGGGAAAGTAAAACAAGATGGGACCTTCTCTTTGGGATTCTCCAGAAAGCTTTAATGTTCTTCTAGTTTCTCTTCTGAATGGATGATGGATAGAATCAGCTTAACTTTCCAGTGCCTTTGTGCTCATGGGGCTGGATGAGCTCCAGGCAGGACAGTGAGGAAGATGTTTTGGGGTGCTCCTTTGCTTTCTGTCCCTTGGTGGCAGCAGTGGGAAGGGTGTTGGTGCCTCGAAGGTGCACCCAGCAGTGGTTCCCTTCTTGATGTTTTGATGCCTCCTCCAGCTAGAGCAGGGTTTAGCAGGGGAGAAGAGGAAGAAGGTGCCAGTGAAGGATGATGGTGTCCTGGGACGTGGCCACTTTCTTGGGAACCATCCTCTTTTGCCCCCTCCTTTTTCCAGCTGTACCATGGATGATGTTGCCCATCCCTTTTGGAGTGTAACAGTTCCAAGGTGGCATCTGCATGCTGGCCACACTTGGCAGGGGCTGCAACATGGCCAGTGAACAACCCAGGGCCACCATCCGTGTGCTTTGTGACATGGGGGAGCACGGAGGGGTCCACGAGCCACCATCCAAGCTCCTTCATGGCACCCTTGCCCTGCAGGACAACCAGCCTGGGCAGAGGGTCAGCCCTGGCCACTGGCCAGTGGCTGTGTCAGCACAGAGGGGAGGGTGCTCAGCACCAGTTGGTGCAGAACAATGTTGGTTTCGTACTGGGCTGCTGTAATGAAGGTAGCAAAGTTGTGTGAACTTCTTCCCTTGTTCGCCTCCCCCCCACCCCTCCCCTTCTCTCCACAGCAGCTGCAACATGCTGGCTGCCCAGCCTGGCAGCGGTTTATGGTTACAAACAGAACCACTGCTCCTCTTCCTCCTCCTCCAGGAAAAGAAATCCATGTGCTCCCTAAGCAAATGAATAGATAAACTTTTAATTAAGGTGTTGGGTGGCTGCCAGAGAGGAGCGTCCCGGGTCAGGGTAGGCTCACGGTGTGCTGTGATCCCCATCTGTGTGTCCATGGGCTGTTAAACAGCTTCTTCATCCCAGGTGCATCCATCCATGGTGGGCAGATTCACCCAGGCATGCAGCTTGCATTGGCAGGAGATGGGCTCCTTTCTCTGGGGCTGGTGAGGTGAAGGAAGGTGTGCAGGAGAGGTGGCATGGCTCCAGGATGCTCCTTGGGATACGGGCTTGTTGGGCTCAGTTGGGCTCAATTGTTGCATTGCTGGGGGCAAAGCTGAATGTTTCAATGTGTTTTCCGTCTGACCCCAGCCCGTGGCCCGTAGAGCTGCTCCCTTGTCATGACCACAGAGGTTTTGCTGTTCACTCTGGACTCTGACTTGAAGGGTCTTGTTGACCTGAGAGCCTCTTCCCCTGGAATTTGCAAAATGTCAGTTTGATCTATTTTTATCTTGACTTGCCTGTGCCCTTGTTCTCAATTTCTGGATGGATGCATTTAACATCCAACAATCGGAGCACCCCCGGAGTTTAACAAGAGATGGAGGAAGGCTTCCGTGCAGGAGCTGGGAGCCCTCTTTCCTCCGGGGGGGCTGCCCTCATAGCCCACTCTCTTTCTCCGTGGTTAATGCTGCTCTTCTCTTCAGCATGGCTGTGGCTGTGTCTGAGGAGGACATGTCTGTGATGTCTCATTTTTGCAGAGAAGATGTAGCCCTGAGCCCTGTGAAGGAACAGGGTTGTTGGGAGCTCCTGAATATGGATGGGTTTATTGATCCTGTAGGAATGTGGGTAGCACTCGAGGTGGTGGGAGCCTCTGAGGCTTTGGCAGGAGGCCGAGCTGCTGTCACATCCCTGGGAGAGTAACCTGGTGCTCTCTGGAGGTGCTGGAGGTTGTGGAGCTCTGCGGTGATGTGATCTGACAGCTGGTATTCCCTAGTCTAGCAGGTTTTTTAAGGGTTTTGTGTATCTCAGAAGGCTGGGGATGAGCCAGGGAGCTGTGGGAGGATGAGAGAAGGATCCAAAGTCTTCTGGGAGAGAGATGACCTGCTTGTTTTATGTTCCCCAGGATCGTGGCCTGCCTGGCAAACTGGAGCCCGTGTCTCCTGTGAGCCCTGCTCACACTGACGCCGAGCTGGACCTGCTGCCTGCCCGGCTGTCCAAAGAGGAGCTCATCCAGAACATGGACCGCGTGGACCGCGAGATCACCATGGTGGAGCAGCAGATCTCCAAGCTGAAGAAGAAGCAGGTAAGAGGCTGAAGGGGAGCTTGCTTCTGTGTGCCACCTTATACCCTGTCCTTGCCTGTGCACAGAGGTGAAGTGGCAGTGCCAGTGCACCAGGATCATCTGTGTCCCTGCTCCCTGTTGTGACATGGGTGGTCACTGCTGTGCCAGCAGTCTGGAGCTGGTAGTTTTGAGATGAGGGAGGGAGCTTTGAAAACCCAGCTTGTAGGCTCTTTGCATGTCCCAGAACCTTAAAGGGAGAAAAATGTGTCTTTGCTGACTTGCCCATGAACATGCAAATGGTCAGTGGCAGAGCTGGAAGCACAGCCTGAGTTGCCCAGGTTGTCTGAACAGCCCAGCGTAGCACAAGGTCTTTTCTTTTTCCTTTGTAGCAATTGTCCTTCCCTAGTGCTGCTGCTGCCAGTATTCAGGACTGGGCTGTTTAAACCATTGCCGTGACATCCTAATGGCCCTTCCTGTGCATCCAGTTTCCATCTTGAGGGCTTTACAGGTCTGCAACCATGAGCAGCATCTGGTCCAGCTCCAGTCTGGGCTGTGCCCAAGCTAGGGATTTGAACCTGATATTCCTGGTTGCTGCTTTACACCTGTACAGGAACACTCCCCAGCAGAAGGATGGGCTGCTCAGTGTTGGCCTGTACACAATTACCATAAACCCATTAAGAGATTAATGTGACAAAACCTTTGGGGATGTCTGTGGAAAAACTCTCAGAGTTCAAGGCTTTCACTTCTTGAAGCAAATCACTTCTGTGCCTCTCTCTTTCTAGTTGTTTTATTTTCTTTACTTGGGGCCACTTTGTGAACTCCCTGATGGCTGCTAATCCCAAACTGCCTGAGAGGAACCACCTTTCCCACGGGGTGTGCAGTAGGAATTTGGGAATGGAGCAAAACCCCTCCCTGGGCTGTTGGATGAAGCTCCTTGAGGATGAGCATGCAGACCTTCCCCAGCAATTCTGTAGTTTCCCATACCAGCTCATAGAGCCCAAAGGAACATCTGGAGCAATGGAAATCACAGAGGTTCCTCTTGCTGGTTTTGGTGGGAGCTGGGGGAAGGCAGCCCTTCCCCTCTCCCTCCTGGTAGGCTCAGACAAAATGTTGGTGTCCTCTCCCACCTGGCAGTCTGACTGCTCGTCCATGTTTTTAATTCACATTTGAGGAAGGAGGTGCAAACCATGATAGTTTCCTACTGTGGGGAAGGGCTTCCCAAGTGGAATATGTGTCCAGCGTGGCAGTGAAGGTCTCTTTCATGGCAAGTGGGGAGGACTGACAACTCCAGTGATCCACTGCCTGACTTTCCAGGGATGCTGAGGAGCTGATGCTGACAGGAGCAGCATATGCTCCTTGCCATTAAAGTCAAGCTGTCCTTCCTATAAGGAAATGTTTTTATTGTTGGCTGCTCAGTTGCTTTATTTCTTCCCTGTGAACTAATTTCATTATTCTTCTTCCCCACAAAAATGCTCTGTTAAATGGGAAGGAAGGTGAAAGGGGCTGTTGGCAGTAAAAGTATCCCCTCCCCTCCTTTGTTATTTTATTTTCATTTTCTTCTATTTTGGCACATGGTGGAAAAGTCATGTGGTAGCAGATCTGACCCCTCCAATATGGCCCTCTTTCCCCCCTGGCTGGAGCCTTCCCCATCCCAGCCCTCCAACAGAGCTGGCACATCTGGGAAGAAGTGTTTTTGGAGCAGGGGATCCTGTCTGAGGTGCTCCAGGAACGTTTTGTCCATCTGTGCATCTGAGCTGTCAGCGCAGGAGGATGAGCAAGGGAAAGCAGTCAGCCTGGAACAGATACCGCTCCTGCAGGAACGGTGCTGGAGCAGGGGAAAAGTTGTATGCAGCCGGAATATCCTAATGCTTTTCCCCTCTGTCTCTGGGAGGCCTTCTCAGGGTAATTAAAGACATTCATATGGAAAGGCTGTGCAAAAAAAAAAATCCCAACCAACCCCAATCCACCATCTCTCTCTTCTTGGTTGTTCCAGAAATGGCAGGGAAGGCTGCCTGGACTTTGCAAGAAGCAAATGTCTTCAGCAAGCTGAGAAACCTTCCCCAAACCCTGAACACCCCTGGCAGGAGGCCACCTCTGTCAGCCATCCCCCGCTCATTCATGCACCATATGCGCTTAAATCTCTCGCTGAGTCCTCTCTCCCCCTCTTCCTGACAGGGAAGGATAATCCTTATGCATTTATTCCTGGCAGCAATACCGGGGATCTGAAGGAGAAATAAACTGCTGGGCTGTTCTCTGCAGTGGCGCCTGAGCCTCCCTGGGCGCCGAGCACAGCAAAGGGCTCTCCGGGAGTACAACACTCCCACCTGGTGATGGAGGTGGAGCCGGCTGGGTGGAAGAGCTCCAGGGTTTCCCCTTCCATCTTGCTTCTGAGTTCTCTCATTTTTCCCCTCGCCTCTTTGAAAGTGGTTTTCAGAAATGCCCTGTGTCTGGAAGCCTCTCCTTTTCCTGGGCAGGCGAAGCATCCCAGTTACCCAGGTGATGGCAGCCGGGTGTTTGTGGAACAACCTTGGCTTCATCAGGCAGGTGCCTCCGGCACAGGAGCTGATAGGTGCGGGGATGGGGGTCTTCCTGAAATGCCACCCACCTTCCTGCCAGCATTCCAGTGGCCCCTCTGTAGCATGTGGTCCAGTAAAGGGGCTCTTCCCTGGAGAGGGCACCTTCTCTGTTTGGAAATGGGTTGACCTGTGGGTGCTGTAGGAGCCAGGACTGTGGCTAATGGTGGCGTCTTGCATCCCTTCAACACTGCTGCACTGTCTTCTGTTTGGGGAGAGGAGGGGCTCTCGGGCAGCCGCTGCCAGGAGTGGGGAGGGAGAGAGAGAGTGTGGAGCTGTCAAGACTCATCTCTCATCCTGCTTCTCTGCCTGTAAAGGTCAAAGTCCTAGCCTGGCTTTTGTGGTAGACCTTTAAGAAATCTATTTTGTCCCTGTCTGGGAACCCTGACCTATTTTGCTTTGCCATTTCACATAGCTCCCAGGAGTAGCTGTTGCGGGCTGAGCCTGCTGCAGTCAGGTGTGCTGCCTTCAACCCCTCCTCACATCCTTACCTCCAGCATCTGGCCCTTTAATAACCATACAGCACTATGCCACACAGAGCAGAGTTTAATTCTCTACTGTATTTCAGCTATAATTAGATTTGTAGTTTTTCTTCTAAATGAGCTGCTTTTAATGAGCCTCCACTTAGTGGCAAACTTTCGGTTCCTGATAGGCCATCAAACTCTACTGGTCTGTAATCCCTTACCACACACCCAACCGCTTGGCAGGATTTTTGTGGGTTTCCAGAACGATATAGCCAACTTTTGGAAGCTTTAACTTCTTTTGTTGTTGTTTTTCTAGCGCAAGTATTTTCCCCAAGAGAAGTAGAAAATGTGTCCTGATCCATTTTGGTGGCTCGTCCTTTGGAGGTCTTGGAGTTTGTCCCAAGGGGTGTGTGGTAGGGTGCCTTAGGACACCAAGGAAGAGCAGGCAGGTGCCTGAGTATGGCTTTGCAGCACATGGTTTCAGTTGCAGCTTCATGGAGAGCTTCTCACTCATGGCTGGAGTAACCCCTAGGTTAAGACCCCAGGGTGGGCATGGTGATGCTGATGTAGGGACCTGGCCTCTCCTGCCTCTGTCACAGCCTGCTCCCCACTCTGGCTGGCAATGGCAGCTTTTTTTGGCTGTAGCTCAGTGTTCCCTATACTTCTTCTGTTGCCTCTATGGGAAAAGGTGTCCACCTGTGGGAAGGTGGAATCTACAGCATGGGGTCCTTCATCCATTGAAACACACCTGATTTAAGGACTGTGAGTTTTCTCAGCCAAGCCATTAGACCTATCTGAGTGCTTAAGTGCTTTTTTGGGCTGCATCTAGTGTGCTAAAGGTGTTGTCAGCAGGAGCAGAGATGATCTGAAGGAGGAATAAGTGCCCACAAGCCACTGCTGTCTCTGGGAGGTCTGTGGTACACTTGACTCTGGTGCAAGCCAAGTCCGCGGTGCATTTTCTTCGTAGTACAAGACTTGCTTGATTTCCCCCATGCTTCAGCAGGGGATGCTTTAGCTGGAGGAAAAAAAGTACAAACATTTGGAGATTCAGAGCCAAGCAGTGAAAAAATCCTCAGCGTTTTTTGACAGCCGCTCCCTCTCCCGTGCCTGTACTGCCCCACAGCTGCCGTGCAGGGCTGTGCTCGCCCTCCTCGCAGCCTGGCCCCAGGAGGAGCCTGGAGCAATCTGTGATTTCCTCTTTCAGCTCAGCAGTTCCTCAAACTTACAGGAATGGTGTCTCCTCCTGCGTCACAGCGTTGGGGGAGGCAGAGGTGCAGGTGGAAAGTCAGGTTTGCCTGCTGATCAAGGTGATATTCTGAAGTGCAGGGGTGGCTGGTGTGCAAGTCGTTTAGTTGAGAACAGTCATCTGGAGGCATCTCCTCCAACTACTCCATCCAAAGGGAAGCTGAAGGTGGAGAGCAGCCTCACTGGTCACTCCTGACTCCTCCACCAGTCCCTGCATGCAGCAGCAGCTCTGGAGGCAGGTAGCAGCAGGGAGCTGGGCTGGAGCTGCTGTTTCATTGAGGGGTTTCCAGTGAAATCGTTACTTCGAGCCTCGGGCCCGCTCCAGGAGGCTCCTTTGAGGCTGGCCCTCAACCTCCATGCCCGAAACACACCGACCCACCAGCACGGGGCCGGTGCCTGGGGCGGGCGGGCGCTGTGCTGGCGTGGCAAGGGGTGCTGAGCAGCTCTCCTCCCTCTCCCCGTCCCCCCACAGCCTGAGCCTGCCCATGTCTCGCAGGAAGTCTCCTGCCATGGCGGTTTCTGCCTCGGTCGCGGTATCACAGAGTGTCTCGTGTGGACAAGAACGGCTGTGCTTGCTGTGACTCACCCTCCTCCTCCCCCCTCTCCTTTCCACAGCAACAGTTGGAGGAAGAAGCAGCCAAACCACCAGAGCCTGAAAAACCCATCTCCCCACCTCCTATCGAGTCCAAACATCGCAGCTTGGTGCAGATCATCTACGACGAGAACAGGGTGAGTCTGGAAACTATCAAAGTACAAACGTGTTGTCGTGCCGTGTCATCCTGGGCAGGGACAGGGAGGTTGGTAAGAGCCAGCTGGGGGATTCTCCTGGGTGTTACCCCTGGGGTGGAGGCCATGGGATGGGGCTAGATGGAGCCTTGTCAAGACTGTGACCACAGAGGGCTGAGCCTTTGTTGATGAGCACTAATGTCTTCTGAAGAACCTGCCTGGGGGGTTCTCTGCGATCAGCCTTAGATATGAAGTGTTGAGGAGATGCTTCAGACTCCTCTCTGTTAAATAGTTTGTTTCATTCTCTCTCCCAGGAGTGAACCTGGGTGAAAACTGCCTCAGAGATTGGGCTTTGGCGTCGTGGGGTGGGCTGCGTGGATAGGGTGGGACATCCGTGGTGCTCCAATACTGGCAGGCCTGCTGTGAGCTTTCCTGGCTGCCCCTGAGCCCCTCAGGCTGGAGCATAACGGATGTGGATGCAGCCATGGCTGGATTTGTGGATATTGGATGCTGTAAATAGCATTAGCAAAGGTCAGGCTGGCATCCCTGGCTCTGGATCTCTGCCTTGACCGCTCATTTGTCAGCCACTGCCTGTAATAGCAGCCTGAGGAGACATGAATTTTGCTGTGTGCATCAGAGCAATGCTCGGAAATTGGGCCCTTTGGTACATAATCAAGCATATTCATTTTCATTTAGGTGTTGGATAAAAAGGATGATTTTGCATAAAAGGAAAACTACCAGGCGCTAATTATTTTGAATTGCGAGGCCTGCGATTTCACTGGGAGCTGCAGAAATCCAGGTGCCCAACTCCTTAAAAGAAAAAAAATCGCCTACCCTGCGCTCCCAGGCAGTGCGATTTTCCTGGTTTTCCTTTTCCCATCTGCTGCTTTCCCTGAGCAGTAGGAAACCCAGCACTAGCATGGTCTGTTGTGCGAGTGGGTGAAGGCTGAGGTCAATGTGTTTGAAGCAGTAGCAAGCACCAGCTGGGGATGGCTTTACAGCACTGGGCTTTGGGGGCAGATGCTTAGTGTTCCTCAAAACCATTCTCACCACCAAGTGCCCTCTCCAGGGGTCTTGGGCTTGATGGCTTGTGCCTCCTGTGCAAGGGGGGAGGTTCAAAGAAAGGAGCTCTCAAACATTTTTATTCTGTTCCTTTGAGGCCCATCCTTCTTGGACACTCTTGTGTAGATGCACCATGTTAGAAGGGGAAGAAACGGGTGACAGTGTTGAGGCAGAAGGGAAAGGTGATCTTCAGCCGTGACATCCCTAACAGCCTGCATCATACCACTCCCCATTAACTGGAGCTGGCTGAGGGCTCTGTCCTGCTTTGTCACCTCCTGTGTCTGCCCATGCCAAAATTTCTGCATAATTTCCCATCTGGCTCCATGCTTGTGTGTCTGCATGATCCCTGGAATGGGTGAATGATGATTCTTCGCTGTTCTTGTAAAGTCCCCTTGCATGTAACGAGCCCAGTTGTGGGTAGGAGACTCAAACCAAACAACCCTCCCTTAGGCTCGATAGAAACCATAGCAGGCTGCAGGGAGGTTCCTCCTTTGGAGAAGACAAGATCTGTCCATGGGTAGTGGAGAGCTGACAGCCTTGCTGGCCCACTGTGATGGCTGAGACTGGGTGATGGAAGGACCCTCTCAAGTACCATAGCAGGGATGTCCTGAGTGGTGGGCTGCAAGGGGAAGGACGTGCTGAGCACACTGCCTTCGTTGGTGGCTCCAGTAACAAAGATGGGGTACAGAATGCAATTGTCCTTCTCAAAAACAGCCCTGGGCTCAGCTTTCAGCCTCTCACGTATTTAATGCCTTTGGGATGCAGTTTGGTGATGGCTGCGCTTCCCTTGGGGCCAGGAGGAGGAAAACTGGAAGAGGAAAAGACTTGGGAGCAGCATTGGTTGAGATCATGAGTGGCAAAGAGTGGCTGGTGGTTGGATATCGGGTTGCTTTGGGTGGGTTTGGTGGCAGTAGAGCCTCCAGGTGGATCCAGCTGTCTGTGAGACATGGGAGAGCCTCAGGCACTCCTGTGCTGACCTGCAGCTTTGCTGCGGCTCAACGCTTAATTGCCAGGTGAGTTGGTAGGAGCAAAGGGCCATGAGCCAGATAGAGATATATTGATCTAGAGTTGGGAAGTTCGCTGAGCCAAATTTTAGGCCTTTCTGCCACCTCTGTGCTGTGAAAAAATAGTGAAGTTGATGCCTCAAGGTCTGCTTGCAGGAAAAGCGTCGGTAGCAGCTGAGCCAGGGCTCCAGCCCGCGCACAGTGGGAGGGAAAGCCGGATTTACTCGCATCTCTCGGCTTGTGGCTTGAGGGAGGCAGCGCACGGTGAGAAATGCAAATAAAAAGAGGATATTCAGGCCTCAGGAGGAGACAAGAGAGCAAAGCAACCCCAGAAGAGCTGGCAAAGCCTGAAATGATCTTCTAAAGCGCAGTGTTGCGGAAGGGGCAGAAAGCCAGCCCTTGTGTCAATCCCAGAGCAGGTGGGAGCCGGCGGCTTCGTGGAGGGGCTTCTGCCTGGCTCTGGCTTAATTTTTCATGAACCACGGGTCTGTGCTTCACCGAGCACGCGGGCGCTGCCGTGCCCATTCCCACCGCTCCTGCCAGGCTGGGCCGGAGTTGCACACTGTGTGCACTTATACCCTGAACAAAGGAGAGACCAAAAACAGTCCATGGGAGAGGAGAGGTTACGTGAGGACAGAGCAGCTAGAAACCCCGGAAAATCAAGTTAGCCAGCCATTCTGTGACCTACTTTTCCTTTTGGCGATAGCTGTGGCTTTGCAGGCGTGAATGGTTTCTAATTTTAGCTTATGGTTCATCAGGGAAGCCTATATATTTTTCTCACCACTGGACTGCATATGGATGAGGGGTTGGGATGCAGGTTGGCACTGGGCCTTATCTGATTTTCTCAAAATTCAGGTTCCCCAACACTAAATGCCCATCATGCTGCTGTTCCCTCTTGTGACCTACTTAACGTGTATGATTTGAAAGTTCCTCGGTGTCAAGGAGGGTAATTATGGAAAACATGACCTGTAATCCTCTCTTGTCACACTCTGCTGGACAAGTAATTGATTTCCAGAAAAAAAAGGTGACTGAACAGATTCTGTTGGGGAAGAGTGGGGAGAAGCCGCTCTTCTCTGTGGTCAGATCCTGTACTGGGAGGCTATGGTTGCATTTGGGAAGGTTTTAGGGGACTTGGATTATAGGGACAGTTGATATTCAAGATCCAGGTGCCTCCTGCCCTGGGTATGTGCTGACTGGAGCTACTTCATCTTGTCTCCAAAGCTGAGCTGCGAAGCTGCACCCAGAAAAGGTACCTTTTGGGAAATCTTTGCGGTGTAACACAGAAAAGCCACACACACCCAAGTAAAATTTTCAACTGTGAGTCCAAACGGTACCATTTCTGAAAGGATGTGTGAGAATGGGAATTAACATTTTTGGTATTGTCAGTAGGCTAAACTAAGAACAAACAGTGGGCAGCATTGTCAGAAGCATCTGAGTCCTATTTTCAAAAGTGCATTTAGTCCTTGAAGAGACAGAACAAGGTTTGAGAACAGTAATGGTGGTTAAAATCTGCGAGGGCATTTGGAAGGTGCCTTGGGGAGCTCAGGGGACTGTTGTGACTGCAGGATGCTCGGGTGCAGGCTGGGGTATGTTTGCCAACCTCCATCACCCCTTTCCAGGAGCCAGGTGCTGGCAGAGTGGCACAGAACTACCTGGGGAGGTCGGGTTGTACTGGATGCCTTGGTTGCTGCTGGAGGCTGTCAGCGATGCAGGCGTTGGGGATCTCCTGAATTAATCCCTGTGAGCGGTTTTAGTGTATCCCCTGCAGAAGAAAGGTGATCCCTGCCGGGTCTGGCACCTCAAAAGTGGTAGCTGTGTGGCACAGCCTCCTTGAGGGCTTTAATTTACACCTCTGGGATGTGTTATTGTACCAACAGAATTTAGCTTTCTTCCACATCAAATCCCCATAACCAGGGCAGATCATCTGTGTGTATTTTTAGCTGTGGCTTTATTCCGCCAGGCCGTCCACGGGATTCCTTGCATCCGCCTTCCCTTGAAATCGATTGAACATACCTGAGCTTGAAGATGTTTTTGTGCTTTAAATGGAAATTTCCAGGTCCCTTGTTAAGAAAGGGGAGGAGAACAGTATTTCTGTTTCTCCAGATTGTGCTCTCTGCCTTTTCTGGGACATGGGGCTGGCTGAGCTCTCCTTGGCAGTGTGTCCTAGAGGAAGCTGCTACCCAGCAGCCCACCCTGGCTCGGCTGGGTGAATTCTCCTCCAAGTCCACTGTGTGCCCAAAGTCCCCATCAGCCACCACACACATGTGCACGCAGAAGTGCCCATGCTGTCTCTCTGACTGCTGGGGAGATGGAGCCCACAAGGTGCCCATCTCCAGCTCTCTGTGAGCCAGACACAAGTGGTTGGAGGCTCCCTGCAGACCTGCCGTGCATCGGATCCAGCAGGACTCCTGCTCAGAGACCAGCAGATACAAAGCAGCTCCCGTGCTTGTGTCAGGCCTGCCCCTGCAAACAAGCACACGTCAGCTTTCCTCTAAAACATTGCGCCTATTTATCGGAGAGGGAGAGGTCGCGTCAGGACATGGCGTGACTTCGCCCTCCACTGCCATGCCAGGGAGGGGACGCCACGTGCTGTGACCCACCACAGCGTGGCAAGGGCTGGGATGAGTCCCCCCCACGTCGCCCCTGCGGGTGCCAAACGCTTGTGGCCACATGAGCCCACCCTGCTCCACTGTCAGCCCTCCCTGCTCTGCTGTCAGCCCTCCGAAAAACTGGGCTTGATGCAGTGCAGGCAGTGGGAGCAGCAGCAGCAGTGTCTGTCTCGCTCTTGAGGTTGAGCTGGTGGAAATCAATAAGATTAAATTTTAATTCATTTTCTGTCTTGATGCGTGTTCCTTCAAAAGGGCACAGCTAGCTATCTATAAATTCAGCATTATGCTGTAAAATTGGAATTCAAAGGATTGTTTGGAACTTTTTCCACCCCCTGCTGCTGTTGTGTCTGTGTGGAGCATGTTCCCAGCTATCCGTTTACCCTCCTCCAATACCTTCGTAAAGGATTAATGCCCCATCCATAAATAAGAGAATAAATAAATGAAGTCTTTTTGCATTGGAGAGTATAATCTGGCTGTTAACTAATCACAGACACTGAGTGTGACTCAGATCCTACAGGGATTTTATGTCTGTAGATCTCTGATTTTCTATGAACTCCTGATTTACATGAAAAAGGGAAGACTCGGGCCTGCCTCGTCAGCACAGAGCTGGTGCAGTAAATAAAACCTTATCAGTGAAAGTGCTATTGAGCATTAAATCTGCAGGGTTTTTTTCAAATTCTGGTTTACGTGGTAGTTGGGATGGGGGCATTTCATATTTGGCTGGTGAAAGGGCCCTCTTCATTTTGCTTTTGTTTCTAATAACTTCTGTTCTCCCTCATCAGGGCTCAGTGATGCAAAATGAGCTTCCAAATAGTCTGCAGGAAAACTGGAAAGGCCAGAATTCAGATGCTAGCAAGATTTCTGCTAGCAAGATGATAGCAAGATTTCCAAAAAGATAAAATTTAAACAAATAGCCTGGAGTCATTGAGAATCCTTTTGGTTTTTATTGGATTTTAAGAAAAACTTGTTTTTATTGGTCGTGATGTCTATTTTTGATGTCTGCTGCAGGATCCAAAGTTCCCAGTAGGTGCATTGATTTAAAAGCTTTGTCCATGACTAACCCAGACCAGATAAGGCTGTGTCCTGCATTTTCAGGTCCTGGAAGTCAAGATGAGAATTGCAGAGATCCCAAATGTGTCAGAGGGAGAAAGGCAGACCTTGCAACACAGCTCTGGCTCCTTGCGTTGGGCGACCGGAGCTTTCCCATAACTGCTGCAGTGCCAAGGCTTGGATTTCTGCAAGTTTTCTGTGCAATGCCAGCGCTCTCAGCAGTTCTGCAATGGTGAAACGTTCAGCCACGTTTCGCAATGGCAAAGCCTTGCTGGTACCTCACTTTAACCTAAATGTGCCTTTGAATGGCACCGTGAGCTTGCAGAGAGCAGAGCAGGATGAGAGGGCTGTTGGGCGAGTGGGAACCCAGCTGTGGCTGAGGGTTCCCCCACTGGCCTTGAGTGGGGGACCAGCGAGCTGAGAACCGAAACTGTCTGGCACTGATTAGCCAAAGCCAGAGACTAGAGAGTAACTGAAATGAGTTGACTTGTCTTGCTCTGTGCAGGGTAGGTGGGGACGGTGTGAAGACACAACTCCAAGGTAATCCGTTTCCTCCATTTTCTTACTATTTGTGATGAGTCATTTGTGGCTCCCACTGCATCATCTGCTGACCCCATCCTTGGGGCCAGGGCTCTGTGGCTCTGTCACTGCTGGTGTGCTGGGGGATGGCTTTAGCTGAGCACAGGGAGGTGGGGCTGCATGCAGGGCACCTGCATCCCGTGGGTATCACTGGAGAGCGTCAGCCCCTGGGCCAGGTGAGAGGGGCTAGTCACATGGCATTGAGACTGACCAATGTCCCCTGATGCTCAGGAACATTTGGGTTCAAGGAGAAGGGAGGGCAGTCATCCCTGGGCTCCCACAGTTGTGTTGGGAACACTGTGGTAGCCATCTCTGCTGGCTCTGAGAGCTGGGCAGGAAAGAGTGTTGGCTTCCCTTCCACAGCGCTGGGGCTCATCCCACCTGCTTTGTGGGCAGGGCAGCAAATTGCTGGGGTGGTTTGGCTCTCAGAGAAAGGATGCAGAGGTTTAAAAGGGAAAAACTTGGTACCTGTGGGCATAGGAATGATAAACCTTCCCCGTGGAATGGGCACTGCCAGGTAATGGTTTGGTCCCAGCAGATCTTGGCACAGAGGTTTACCCTCCTGACTGCTTTCTGTTGGCAGTAGAGAGGTGTCTCACTTGGGTGTTTCCATGATTTCAGCTGACCTCAGCCACACTTCTCCTGAATTTTGTGTTAAACAGAATCCCACTCCCACCCACGGCCCTGCCCGTTTCTAGGACATTGTGCTGCCAGGACAGAACTTTTCCCAGCGCTGCCCTGTGCGTGGTCTCCTGCCTCTGGGAGGGCTTTGCATATCTCCATGTGGGACATGCCTAGTCCCAAATAGAAACCCTTCCATTCCCCAGAGCTGCTGCCTACGGGCTGCTATAAATAACCCTGGGAGCACGGTTCAGCTGCAGCAGCTTTGTGCTGCATGGAGCCATGGCTGGAGTCGGTCCAAGAAAAGTGCCGCCTCCTAATTTCAGATCTGCTTTCTCAAAATAACTCCTGTATTTCCTTCTCTTCCATTTTTAAACTTTGCTTTAAGAAGAGCCCACGCAAAATCCCAGACTCTCCCTCTTCTGGTTTCAGATGCTCCGCTGCCTCGTGGGGTCCTCTCGTCATCCCCACGGGAGCCCACGTGGCCGGGAAGTTACTCTTCCGCCTGCTTTCCCCTCCCAAGTCTATTTTAAGTTTCTTCGAAGGAAAAACAAGGGGCTGGAGTTTGCTTTGGAAGCCAAATGGTTTTAGGCGAGAATGGAGATTTTCATAGTCTGCAGGGAGGTTTTTGTTGTTGGCAAAGATCGCTTTAGCTTCGGGTCTGTTGGGGAAGCGTGAACACGATATCTGTGTGGCTGTGTCTCTGCCTGTGCCCCTGCCTGGGACGAGGGGGGTTCTCTAGGGGCAGATGCTGATGCCTGCCATGTCCTTGGGTTCCCTTCTGAATCTCTGGGCCCTTCAGACAATGCTTCTTGTGGCACTTAATCCCTCTAAAAATGCACTTTGAGGCCTAGTATGGGATAGGCTTCACCTCTTCGCCTGAGTCATGCTGAAATGTGGTCCAGAGGAGGTGCCCCTGCCCTCCAAAGTGCCCATGGTCTGCCCATGCTGGTGCCAAACCCAGAGCTGCTGCACCAGAATAAAAGCACTCTGGTGGAAATAGGAGCAAAATTGAGCCTCAGGGCTCTGGTCCATCCTTGAGGGCAACTCTTCCAGTGCTGGAGCAATATTTCAGGATTCTGTACCAAATCGAGAAAAGGGGTCTTTGCCTGCTGGACGTGGAACTGCAGAGGAACTGTACAACTGGTGGGGATCTTCACACGCCTCACCAGAGGTCATGGCTCAGCTTTGCTTCCCGATACATTTCTTTCTGTTAAATAACAGGAATGCAGGTGTGGGTGGGGTCGTTCAGCAGATATAGGATGAACCCTCTGGTTTCCTTCTGCAGGGTCCATCACTAAACATAGTCCTAATGAAATCAGTATTGGAACCGAGCCCTAGGTGGTTGTGCCTTTGGAAAGGAAAGAATTTACCAGGGCTGTTGGTGGTCTTCAGCAAAGGTCCTGCTGCTGTGGCGAGATCTGATGGGAGCTGCTTTTGCGCTTGAACAGTTTTAGGTTTGCCTAAATTCTCCAGTCAGACTTCTAGCCCACTGGATCCTTAGGCAGGAGCACATCTCCCTGTGTCTGTCTGTCCTTACAGATGAACCCCAGCATGGTGGGTACCTTCTGTTGGGTGTTTTATGTCCTTCCCAATTCTGCCACCAGCTCTCACCTCGCTCTGCTGGGCCTTTCAGACAGCTCCTTACGGTTCCACTATGATCTGATAAATGCAGCAAGGAGCATCAGCAATTACAGTGGGTGTCAAGTGTTAATTGGGCAGCTTTCAAGATAGAGTCATTTCTTTGTGTATGTACAAAGATATGACGTGCTCGGAATAGCTTCCCCTCCTGATCTTTCGTTCTGGAGACGTGTATATTGCAGTCGGTTAATGCAAGACAAATTATGCCATTCTTCTTGATTCGCCACATGTTCTGCCTATGGTGATTTGCCTCTGGCTTGTCTCATTAAGTTGTCTAAACATGGCAAATGCAGCAGCTGAACATACTCAGCTCTTTTCTCCGAGTTAATCACATTGTACACACAGGCCTGCAGCATCACTGGTCCCTCGCTGTGCCATCCACCTCTGCCAGGGCATCATCCACCAGCGCTGGTGCCCAGGAGAACAGGCCCGTGGTGGGACTGCCTGCCTCGAGTGGGGCTGCAATCTTCTACCCATAATTATGCTAACTGCCAGTAATTGGTTTTGCTGCTTTTTGTCCCAGGCGTGTGTCAAAAAAATATGTGTAAGCTGTTGCTTCCTACTCTCCAGCAACCAGTGGCCGGCAGAAGGGCACTGTCCAAATCCCAAAACCCTTTTGGCAACAGGTGTAGAGTGTTTTTAGCAGTTTTAATGACCTCCCTAAAAATCTTACCCCCTGGTTTTAATTCTGTAAGACTTCTGACTGCCACAATGTTGATTTTATCCAAGGTCAGCAGATTTTATAGCTCGTGGAGACCAAAATATTAAACCCTGGCTCGGAGAGATCCATTCTTGTGTGATGAATTTTGCCAAGGGACAGGTTCCTGGTTGGACTTGGCTCATTCCTGTTAACCGAGTCAGGTGGGCAGTGGGGGGAACTTCGTTCAGGGACCGTGACACCTCTGAACCCCAAGGTCTGCTGTGGGGAGCGCTGCAGATAGCCAGGCAAGGATGCCTTTACAGCGGGGCTGCTGCCTGCCTTGTGCGTACGTGTGGGGATGGTGCCAGTGGGCTTGCTGTGTAGTTACGTCTCTCTCAGCATCCTTGAAGTTGCTTCTAAATCACAAAGAAGCTTTGTGTCATCCTGGGCGTACAGTAAATAGAGGAACTGGAAACATCTCCTGGTTGCCTTGCTGTGGTGAGGCACCTGGTGCGGGCTTTGCGGCTGGGCTGGGGCTGGTTTTGGCCAGACCCATTCGACTGGGGCTGTTTTCCAGGGCCCTGAGCCCGAGCAGGAGCAGAGTGACTCACGCAGTTGCTTGGGGCCGACTCTGCTAAAGTGCACGCTGGCAGATCAGACTGTGTGTGGGTGTGCAAAGCCCTGACGTGGTGCTTGCACACCTACAGCTGCGTCGGTGCTTCTGAGGACCCGACACTGGCGGCGGGATAGGCAAAGCTTTTGGAAACCCACCGTGGGGGTGGATGTGGGGGCAAGCAGCAGGGCCATGTGCCAGCCTTTGGTGAGGCATCCCTGTGCTGAGGCCCTGGGAAACTCATCCCACCCTGAGCCCCAGTGTGAAGGTGAGAGGTCCCTGCTGCTGGAGAGTGCTGTGAGCTGGAACCCCCGAGCTGAAATCCCTTCCCTGCCCCAGGGGATCTTCCCCTAGGGTTTGCAGGAGCCCAGAACCCAGCCCTCCCCTGCTCCCCAGCCCTGGGACTCAGCTCCCTATTTTAGGCTGGATTTTCTCTCTCCCTTACCCCAAAACAGCTAAAGCTACCTATTTTTTCCGAACTTCTGAAAATCCATCTCCTTGTCCCCCTCACTGTCAGGTATTTGGCTTCAACAGCTCAGCCTGTGGCGTCGGCAGCGTGCAGCAATCTGGTTTTATCGGACTGTCAGCAGCCCCCTCTGAACAGCCTGGCTTTGCGAGGAAGTGCTGTTTACTGAAAATGTCATCTTTTATTTAGACTCTTGCTGCAGCCAACCCATGTCTTCTTTTCAGGCCTGTTTAATTAGTAACCACCGCACAGCCCCTGACACGTGTTCCTGGGTGGTTTTTTTGCCCTTAATAAGCACTAGGTAGCTTGGCTGGGGGCGGAAGGGGGACGGAGAAGGGCTCCTCTGCGGCAGGGAGGGGAGGGAAGCGAGAGCATGACGAGGAGCCAAGGGCAGCTCAAATCTAACGATCACATGTTCGTGAAGCGATGAATCCTAGAAAGGGCATCTCTGCGTGCGTGCCGGCTTGCCCGCCCTCCTCCTCCTCACAGGGCGGCCGCGCGGAGGTAACGGGCACGATCCCCTGCCTGGCACCCAGAGGGGTCGGGGATTCGGGTCACTTCCCGGGCAGAGCTTGGATGCGTTAAAGTCATGATAACTCCAGTGCTGGAGCCTTTCGCCCGTGGGGTTTTCCTGCGGGTCCAGGGGCTGAGCTGGACCTTTCCACCGGCTTTTGGGCAGGGATGGCATTTGTGACGGCTCTGTGGATGTTTTGGAAGTGGATTTAGCAGAAGGGACAGCTGGAGCAGAGGGCTGCGACTTGTAACGGCACAAGTAACTTTTCGTCTCCCTCTCCTCTTTCCTCCCTGCAGAAGAAGGCGGAGGCTGCCCACCGGATCCTGGAAGGACTGGGTCCCCAGGTGGAGCTGGTGAGTGTTACCTCTGGCTGCGGGGAGCGGGAGCTGGGCCAGGTTTGGAGAGGTTCCTGGGTGGTGAGCGATCGCGGCACCCTCTGTGTGTGTCTGTCTGTCAGAAGGAAGTGTGCTGCTGGCCCGGACCTCTCTCTGGCAGAGCACCAAGGCAAGAAGCAAAGTGACTGAGATGAGTACTGAAACACAGGCAGACACACACACACAGCCCTCTTCGGAGAGCCTTAACCCTTTGGGTCCTTCCTCACACGCTGCAGCAGAACTGGAGAGGGAAGGGACTCCAGCACAGTCTGTCTCCACTCGGGATGCTGTTGGCTTTATCTGCTGGTGGCGGCAGCCACAGCGCTGGGGCTGTGAGACTGCTGCCTGCACAGCCAGCCCTGAGGTGCTACGTGGAGGGGATGGGTACTTGGACTCTCCTCTGTCCCACCTCCTGTAAAGGGAGGAGGGTGCTGGAGGGTGCTCTGTGAGCACAGCCCGGCCACAGCTGTGATGACCTGCGGGTGCCGGGACCTGCACGCTTCCTATTTCAGTCTCCCTCATGCACAGGGAAGCTGAGAACAACTTAGAATTAATTGCCAGTTTGGGGCTGCCCCCTCATCCAGCAAAAATCCGCCTGTAAGTCAAAGGACTGATTGCTGGAAGGGTGGTTGGAAACCACCCCCGAGGGACTGAGTCCTGGAGAAAGGTGCCTGGAAAAAGTGCATTGGCAGAAATGTTGCTGGAAGGGTCAGACCCACTGTAACAGAGCATCTCCTGCTTTGCGCCAGCCGTGGGATGCAGTGGAGGGAGCCATTCCTCCCCCAGAGGTGGGAGCAGGCAGCTCACAGGCCTTGGCAGCTGTAATTTGGACCTGCCTTGTGGAGGAGGTACTAATCGCTGTCTTCCTCAGTGCGTAAGGGAGAGGTCACAGGGGAATTACTGTACGTGTCAAAGCCCACTTCCTTGTTGGGGAGGTGACACTCATTATTTTTCCTCTGAGTCATCAGGGTCAAACCCTTTGCTCCTTCTGCTCTGAAGATTGGCAGTGCCTGGGGTTGGTGCTTTCTCATCCTAAAGATGTTGCATTTCCTTTCCTTCCTCCTCTGCTGCTGTTTTTGTTTTTTTCCTCCTGTTTTTCCTTTTTCAGTTTGTTGATGCTTTGTCCCTGGGTGCTGACACTGCACAGGGAAGCTGTTGCAGAGCCCACTATCACCTTCTCTTACTCCCTTGGAGGGAAGGGGAAACCTCTGTGAGAAAACCCTGCAAAACCCTGGCTGGGCTCTCTGTGTATCTTGCAGACTGTCTCATCCATCTGCCAGAGAGACACACTTCCTATGACCCAGCCCCCATGCCATGTCGGGCACAGCAGCACTCAGGACCTGCCCATGGTCTACAGGAGACAAGATGAATAGTCAGATCTTCTTCTGAGTTGGAAAGGAAGCAGCTCCAGGAAGGAGAGCAGCTCTGCACCCTCTGCCCAATGTGCCCACCTGCTCCACCATGTTACACGCCACATGCGCCAGCCCTGGGGCTGCCCGGGAGTCTCCTGCAGGGAGGCTGAGCATCCCGGTGCCAGTCCGGTCTCTGCAAGGAGAGGTGTGGCTGTCACCAAAGCGCAGGGTGCTGTGTCACTGTGGGCTCTGCATGGACACCTTGCTCGGGTTGTTCTGTGATTAGTGCGTTTGGAGCGGCGATGGTGCCGGATGCACATTGGCTCCGTGGTGGGCAGCGTGCCGGGACCGATGGGGCGAGAGGAGAGTCGCAGTGGAAGTCATGGCAGAGAGGCTGGAGGTTACCGAGTGCTGCTGGCAGGATGGAGCTGGAGGCCCAGGAATTCCTGGGAAGCAGGGATCCAGTTCAGGTCTTGGGATGCTGGTGCTCCCACTTATGTCAGGAGGAGATTGAGTCAGTAAACCAGGACTCTGCTCATTTCATCCCTCCAGTGCAGCAGTCTTAAAAAATGACCCCATGTTTTCCCCAGGGAGAGATGTGTTTTGAATGCATAGTCTGAACCCTGCAGTGGCCAGAAAGCAATTGAGACCTTTCATCCTTTCATTCTGTTTGATTTCTAAAGAGCTTTAAGTAAATCCAGGGCTTTTCCAGTAATAGCTTTGCATTGCAGTTATGTTTTTCTTAAATGGCATCCCCAAGTGAAATACATTACATGTCCCTAACCCTGGAAAAATGCTGTGGATGTTTTGAACATGTCACATTACCCATCTGACTTGTCAGCTTTACTTCTCCTTACGCACTGAGAAAGGTGGAATTCTGTGCAGATTGCAGACAGCTCTGAGGAAAGATGCTGTTTCACAGCCTGTTGAAAATAAAGTTCCTTTAACTATTTAATCTGAGAGGGAAGTTCTCTGTGTGTAGGTAGAACTTGTCTCCTGGACTTCCTCCACTGCATGGACTGATTTATGGTGCTGAGGCTGTTGTGCAGACAGAAACCTCTTTGAGGTGCTGGTGTCATATGGATCTTGTGTTTGGGTCCCAGAGTTCCTAATTTCTGAGTGCTTGGGCATTTCTTTTAAAGTGATGTGTTCCAGTGCTTGTCTGCTAACGCTTAGGTTTCCTTGCTGAGAATTTAAGTGGCTGTTTATGTCATAGATAGGTTGTAGTGGAAAGGAATCATCAGCTTTTGATGAGCTGGGTGGCATCAGGGCATCCATAATGTCCATGTGCACATGAGCATCTTCTAACCCAGGTCCAAATCAAAATGTTAATTCCACCACTTCTTCCAGGAGAAAGGTCTCTGTGACCCACCACATGCCAGCTTTTTTGCTCTGATTTTTATGAGCAAAGAGGGAAGAGAGACACTTTTATTTATTAGTATTTCCAGTTCCTGCAGTCTTCTGCCAAGAGACAGTCACTAGTCAAGGCCACCCAGCAGTTCCTCCAGTCAAGCTTTTCCAGGGTGACTGTGGACATGATGCTCTGGAGCTGTGGCTCAACTTCTTCTCTCAGTGGAGCAGACCTGCCTCTCTGGAGCTACGTGAGGAGACGGATGTCTGTGTTCCTCTGAGCTTTCCAAGTGTGAAGTGCACAGCCAGCTCTGAGCCTGGAGTCAAACCAGCAGATCTGAGAGGATTTATGATAGAAACACCCCTGGGGAAGGGCCACCACTGAGAACACATCTCTTTCACAAGGGCCTGCTTGTCACTCTCATGTGCCCTGGCTCTGCCAGCATGGCGTGGCCACCATGTCTTCTGGCAGGTTGTCCCCTGACATTCCTGCAGCCTGTCATCCCCTCACCAGGTAGTGGGTGCCCAGATGCTGCCATTCCCTCCTGGAGCACAGCGATTCATCTCACTGTGTCTTTCTGCCTGGGAATTACGTGCCTCTGTGTGCCCCTTCTGCCTGAGGATTACGTGTGCTTTCCCAGCAAAGAGGGACACGTCCAAGGGCAGCCAGAAAAAGAAGCTGATGACTTGCTGGTGCCGAGATGCAGCAGTGATGGGGTGAAGAGAGTAGGGAGAGCTACACCCAGTCTCTGTTCTGGGCAGATTGATGTGGCTGTCCCAGCGTGTGGCAGGGAAGAGGCGAGGCAGTGTCTGTTTGACAGAGCTGGTGTGGAAAAACGAGCTTCTGTGCCAAGCACCTGTGATGGTTATGGGGCGATACCACAGAGGAGGTGAGAGTAACACCTTCTTCACACTGGAGGAGAAAGGAACCCACCTCGCTTTGCAGTTCCTGTCCCCTCCAGTGCTACTCACCTGATTAAGCAGATGCTCAGCAGATGTTTTGCTCTTTTCCTGTGTTTAATCTGATATGAAATCGAGTGAACCCAGAGTGCATAGCCTTAGCCCTATGACCACAGTCTGTATCCATGGCCAGGATGCTGCCGTCAGCCAGGAGCTGGATGTCACATGTCCCTATGCCTGTGTTTGGCCACAGATGTTAGACACTCACAGCTTTGGGGAAGATTTGTGGACAAACTGCTTGAGTACTTGGGTGATGTTTCTGTGGTTGGACCTGAACTGTGCTTATGAGGAGCCCAGTTGCTGGTGATGGTTGGGCCATGGCAAGCTTTTGGTTAGTCCAGTCTCGGACATGTTTACAGCAGCTTGGAAAATGACTAGAAGTGTTGAAGGCCATAATCCTGAGCATCCTGTCGGCCTGCTGATGTGGACACAGCTGATGGCAGATCCTGGAGTGTGGCCTGAGCTGTTAGTCATAATAGGTGGGATTGAGCATGGTCTCTGTGGTATCTCTGCCTTCCAGAGATGGGACCCTGTATTGTGGCAGGTTCCCAAGGGTACATCAACCTGTGGATGGGAAGGGAGAGGCAGCAGGGGCAGGGACCAGCTGAAGGTGAGCAGGCGTGGATCCAGCTCTCCCAGCTCCCCGTGGAGGTCTCCGGCATGTCCCCACTGAGGATGCGGTGGGCAGAGCAGCCCCATGATGGATGCTTACATCTAGTGTTGGAGACAGCCACAATCACTGGGCTCTCCAAAGGGCAATCCTGGAGAAAACACTGGTCCTGCTGGAGCCCAGGTACCCCTCCTGAAGGACCAGACGAACGTTGCTCTACACATGGATGCTGGGGGACTGCAGGACATGCAGAGCAGCCAACCCACCCCTGGCATCGCTGTAAACGCCAGGGATGAACCCTCGTCCTGCCTGCAGTTGCCCGTGCTCGGCTCACTGGGGGGGCTCAGGGAGGCGTAGACATAACAACTTGCAGCGCACAGACTGTCTCTTCCCGCTCCCCAAGCCCCCCTCTCCCCTCGCCTCCCCCGTGTCATATGTTCCAAAGGCGCACTGCGTTTTTCAGTCGGTGAATAACAGCCACGTACTCGCCGTGCCGTGTTTATCTGGACGACGTCGCGAATTGCTTGTTCTGAGCCAGCTCGCTCGAGCGCTGCCTGCCCTCCCACGGGCTGAGCTGGGATGCACCGGGACTGGAGCGGCGCTGCCGGGAGCCAGCACCCTCCAGTACGGCCGGGAGCGGGGCTGGGGGCACAGGGGCTGGGAACCTGCACCGTGCTGCTGATGGGTTTGAGTTTCTAAATGTCAGACTTTACCTTTTATACCTTCATTTTTCTTATTTATTTCAGCCATTATACAACCAGCCTTCAGACACCAGGCAGTACCATGAAAACATTAAAATGTAAGTACGTGGCAATAAAGCTGTTTTAAATGCCAGGTTGGGCATTAGGCTGGAGCGGGAGGGATGCCAGCTCGCTCCCAGACCTGGATTAAAGCTGCTGAGGAACTGGGAGCATCCTATCAGAGCTGTTCCGGGTGCTTGAAGCACAGAGCAGCTCCAGGAGCCCAGTAGTCGGGAGCTGTAGCTTCAGGCAGATGCTGAAGGTGCTCTTTGATTTTCTTGGGAGGGTGGATGCAGGTCATGGCCAGTCCCTTGATGTTTTCCCAGAGAACTCTCTATCTTGAGTGCTTTCTTCTGTATTTCACCAGTACTGAAGTACAAAATCAGCTGCCGGCATATGTGTGTGTGTGTGTTTGCATGTGAGAAAGATGAGGTAAAATGGAAAGTTGCAATTACAATTAGATTTTCATGAAGGACCTCTTGAATATCTAATAACAACTGGTTATTTCAAAGATACTTACCAAGACTTAGCAATCATCTAATTTGACTTATCACCTCAATACATGATTTAATCATCAGCATGCGTTTAATAACCACAGTGACTTCCTGAACATAGAAGAAATGTAACAGATAATGAGAATAGAGATAATTGTGATTACTGTTGGAAATTTGAATAGTCAAACCAGATCTGAAACTTTTTATCTGCCTTGAATGAACTGATGATTGCTCTGAGCTGCCTGCAGCGCGTCTATTTTGGTACAGGCTCGGTCAGCTGGCGATAATCATCTTTAATAATCTATTAACAAAAGTTAATAATTTCTTGCTTTTCAGTGGTATGTTAATTGATGCTGGGGAATTACAGGGGAAGAGTTCCCATACCTTTGCTGTAGGGGAGTGTGGTAGGGGCTGGTGGTGTTTAGGGACTGTCTTGTCCCCAAGGCCTGCAGTGAGGAGGATTTGCTGACGTGACCCCACTGCTCACTGCCTGGCCCTGCTCTGTTCCTGCTCCGCCCAAGGCTTCCTGTGTCATCCCAGCAACGCAGTCGCTGTAAAACATTCAAACCCAGCATCACCCCCAGCCCCTCCGTTCCTGCAGGGGGTGCCTGTCAGTTCAGGGGGCTGACAACTGATAAACCACCTTGTGCAACACCAGGTGCTGACCCAAGGACGTGTTCTCTGTGTTGCTGGTTGTGTCTCACCCCTGGCACTGATGGTGTGTGGAAGTCACCACCTTTTGGGGACCCTCTCTTGCTTTGACGGGCCCTGCAGCCATCCTAATCCAGGCATTGAGGGTGGCAATTTCAAGCTGGTGGCTAGTGTTCTCCTTGAAAGAACAAGTTAAAAGTAGATCCAGATACTTCACCCACTCTCCATTCCCCTGCCAACATTTGTGGGTTTGTGATCACATTTTCCTGTGATTTTAAACAATTTCCTGTCCTGGGTTGCTGCCTGAAAGACGGGTGCAAACAAGAGGGAACTGACTGCACAGGTCAGGAGTGAAACTGTTGACAAGAGGCGAAGCCCCATCAAACCAGCTTCCCATGCCATGGGAACACGTGCTCACCCTCCACTCCTGCCTCTGTAGGCACCCACAGGGTTATCCCCACCCCAGGCAGTCCCTGTAGTGGTGCCGGTGACAGACCAAGGAGAGGCTGGAACAGGCAGGCTCGGGGTTAATGTTTGCTGTGATTAATGCTGCAAAAATACGGGAAGGAAACCACACATTTTAATGAAAAGCCTCCATCTCCTCCTTCCAGAAACCTGGCAATTAGCTGCCTTCAGCTGGTTATTGATGCCAGCAGAGCGCAGTTACAGATCTAGGTCAGCAATCTGAGCGATCTGGGCTACAGATGTTGGCTGCTTTTGGCCGTGGCTCTGTCTCAGAGGTCCTGGGATCTGATCTGCATTTTGCTACTTGTTGATGGGCATGCAGAGAAATCAGTGTGTCCTTCCTTACATCTCTGTGTCCCTGCTGCACATTAAAGGACATTTGGATGCTTGCGAGGAAATCGAGATTTCGGTGATTCTTCCCAACAAACAATTCAGGGTCCTTTGGGCAAGAGAAAAAGATACTAAACTTCACTGTTTTGACCAAGTCATGCTTGGATGCTCACATCCAATCTGTAACTTCTCCACGGGCTGCATTCGAAGATATTGTTTGTCTTCTCCTGGTTCTTAACATGTTTGTGCCTTTCTGCTTCATAGGAGCAGCTTCTGCTCCATATCCTGGAGGTGGCTGTTTCCATAGGAGATGGAGTAAATCCTCAGGGTGCTCGAAGACGCCAGCCAGATGCATTAGAGCACCAGAACCGCTGCCAGGACACTACAGGTTCTAGTTTGCCAAGGTGTCATGGGATGCAGGTTCTTCTGAACAGCTTCACCCTATGCAGATTTAGCCATGATGAAAAAGCCTTTTGGCAGATTGCAGGAGAATCATCTGGGGTTTGATTCTGTCCACAGACCCTCATTGCATCCCGGCTGTGTCGTGCCAAGTGGAAACTGGTGCCACGTGAAGCTGGTTTGGAGCCTCATACCTGGGCACAAGGTGGCTGGGCTGATAACTATCACAAATACCTTTTATAGATTGGTTTTGGTTGTTTGTTTTTTTTTTTTTTAAACGTTTCCTAGTGTGGATTTTTTTTTCTCAGTTGAATGTTTGCAAATGTCAGTGGGAAGGCATTTGAATATCACAAAGCCAGAATTCCTCGATTTCTCCACAGCTATACTCTCTGCCTTGCGACGCTCGTTCTCCCTTCTTGTTTGCTTTGCTTTTCAGCTGGGATGAGTCACGTATGCTAATAGAGCTGACTGGGGACTTACGGGAGAATTTCTACTCCTACTGAAATGTTACCGGTCTCTTATTTTCATGGAGTTTTATGGCCTGTCTCCTATTCAGTACAGTTAAAATTAATTTCATGCCCCAGTTCATTCCAGTGTTTGCAGCTTCAAAAGCTTTTAAGTCCTATTTAACTGCCTGGCTGTGCTCTGTTACCCGTCTGCGCAGTCCCTTCGGTTCACCTGTGAGTGCAGGCTTCGAGCAAACATGGTTAATTTTGTATGCTACATCTGCCACGGGATCCAAGGCACCCTTGAGTGGTTTGTTCCAAAGACTTGACCTACCTTTGATGGGACTGTGTCCTTTCTGTTTGAAATACCTGCTTTGTCGGAGGGAAGGGCTCTGCCACTCTCTCATCAGGAAAGAAGAGATAAAGACAGCATTTAGTGCCCTCATTCTGTAGGGATGGAGTGAGCTTTGCCCCTATAACTGGCTTGGCCCTTGCTGTTTTTCACGGTAGGAATTTTTTTAACTTTGCAACAGACCAAGTTCCTTCAAGATAAGTCACAGCCCTGAACACAATTGGAGACCACTTGAGAAATTCTGCATCAGTTGAGGAAGTTACAAAGACCCCTTTTTTTAACATTTTGCTGAAATGGAACAAATGCAGAAGGCACTTACTGGTGCACCAGTGAAGCACCAGTGCATCTGGTCAAGGTCTCTTATTTCAGTGCTTTGCCAGATGGATGTACAAGGATGAGAGATGCCCTTCCCCACCCTGCCACGGTAGTGACTTTGTGTATTCCCCAGACTCCTGACTCCAAAGATATTAACCTTCTTTCCTCCAAGTGTTTGAAAAATGACAAGATGTTGTTCACATGAGCAGGATCAATTACCTGCTGTCTGTCTGGAGAGAGAGTCTCCAAGGGGGCCTTCGGCTCTACAGCGGGAGATTCCTGCTCGGTCAGCCATGAAAAACAGCCTGGGTAGGACTCTCCTCCCCCCTTTTCCAAAGCAGTCATCTTGCAATCATCTGCTGTGAGACTTGTATTTGGAAGCAAAATGTGAGCTTCTGAGCCTTGCAAAAGCACAGAAAAGGAAAAGTGAAGAGACCAGGGTAAGTGCATGCAAGGTGCTGTTCACAGGGCTTGCTTTAAACCTTCCCTTTGAGAGCTTCTTCTTGCTGTTACATTGAAATGCAGGAATGCCAGGGTGAAACCAGGCTGCATCCCCTTAAGATGCTTGGATAGGTGTTGGAGAACCAGGGTCTGAGTGTAAAGCTAAAACAGATCAAGGTCTTGCTGTGATTTGGGTATTCTCATGTGTCCAGATCCAGTGGCAGCAGAGCTGAGTGTACTGATAATATTTGCACATCTTAGTCTGGGGGGGGGGGGGGGGGGGGGGGGGGGGGGGGGGGGGGGGGGGGGGGGGGGGGGGGGGGGGGGGGGGGGGGGG